>JAECUM010005116.1:0-23995 GCA_016617855.1 Megalonaias nervosa | reverse complement strand
TTTACTGTATTTATGCCTAGTGTCGTAGTACCCATTCCTAACATGATGTTTACTGTATTTATGCCTAGTGTCGTAGTACCCATTCCTAACATGATGTTTACTGTATTTATGCCTAGTGTCGTAGTACCCATTCCTAACATGATGTTTACTGTATTTATGCCTAGTGTCGTAGTACCCATTCCTAACATGATGTTTACTGTATTTATGCCTAGTGTCGTAGTACCCATTCCTAACATGATGTTTACTGTATTTATGCCTAGTGTTGTAGTACCCAATGCTTACTGTATTCATTCCTAAAATGATGTTTACTCTATTTATGTCTAGCATCATAGTACACAATGCTTACTGTATTTACGCCTAGCGTCGTATACCCAATGCTTACTCTATTCATTCCTAATATCAATATCAAATTAGATACTGTAAGTCTCAATGATTGAGCATAAATAAATTCTAGCAAAACTTTCATTTTAGCATATTAGTGATTTAAAATTTTAGCAGATTTCAGTGTGCAAAAATATGAATTGTGTGATTGTAGTGCAAAATGTGAATTGCATGGCAGTAGTGTGAAATGTGAATTGTATGGCAGTAGTGTAAAATGTGAATTGTGTGGTAATAGTGCAACATGTGAATTGTGTGGTAGTAGTGCAAAATGTGAATTGTGTGGTAGTGCAAAATGCAAAATGTTGATTGTGTAGTAGTAGTGAGAAAATGTGAATTGTGTGGTAGTAGTGCAAAATGTCATTGCATGGTAGTAGTTGTTTTAAGTTTGCAAAACAAAAGCAATATGCTTGTATGCATAGAATTGTTGGAATTATTGCCCTTTTCTACTTACAGCTGGATGCTGTGTGTGATAGAATGCAGCTTGTACCACTCACTGATCTCTGTGAAATGTTTGAGATGTTATGGCCGTCATCTGAAGATGTGCATGCTCCTGCAATCTTTTAAAGTTATTTCCTTTCTGACTTGTCACCTGTTGCAGTAAATGACATAAACTCACAAATGCAACCAGTCTAACATTTTCAGTGAATCTGCGTGAATTTTGTATATGCAATGGTCAGTGAGTGACACATGCTACTTGTCCTGTCCATTACCAACTGGTCCAGTTCATAGTCAGATAGTCCTATATTTCATGATACAAGAAGCCAAAAGGTAGTCAATGACTATGTGGTAAATGGAATTACGAAAATCAGCCTTTAAAAAGATTATCTATGTAATAAAAAATGCAAAATTAATGAAAACAGAGCAAATAAATCAACTGCATGCATATGGCTTTATGGTTCATGTTTTCCTCCATTTCAGAGGACCTCGAGACAACAGTAATATTCAGCTGAAAGATTTTTGAATACTACAGTACAACAAATAATTTTTTTAATCACCTAATGACTACACATATCACAAAACCTTAATTCACACTGACATGTTTTTTCTTGCTTTACATTTGTGTGATTCAGCAGTCTTTCCAATCTGAATATTAGTACTTCACACCATGTAATACAAAACACAACCCAAATACTTAATACAGAGAATTATTCCTATCTCAGATGAGAAGAGTTTTTAACTATTGCTGCAAGTGTCTATTATACACAGACTAAATGTGAGTTATTGCCCTTGTCATCTCAACCATCAGATTGGACTAAAACGCTCTAGCTTCAATAATAGTCATCAGAAACAATTTGCTGTTATTTATTTTTCACATGGTTTCTAATATTTAGAAAATAAATATTGACTTGATAGGTTAAATTTTACTCAATTTCCCTAAAATCTTCATGGTCAGATGGACTGGCTACTAACATTTTGTGCTGGTCTGCCTTTAAATTAGCTGGCATTGGACTGGAAGGCTGGTGGCAATTTTAAAAACTGGTTGTTGTCAAGATGCTAATTTGACAAATTACTGCGGTCTTGTAACATCTGGTCGTTTTTTCCTAAAAGTGATTTACAACAGAATCTTCTAAATGCAGTTTTCATTGAATGCTGTGAAACTTTGTTTCAATATATTATGGTCATTTATCTGAAGATGAGCATATTGATAAATTTGTATGCATACACAATTTTTGTAAGAGTTATAGCTCTTTCTTCTAACACCTGCATGCAGAATATGACATGATTTTATAACTGCAACTATTTTCATAGTTTTAAGAGAATTGTTCAAAAATTTAGTATATATTATGGTCATCATCTCCATCATGAGGCTAGGGGTTGGATATGGGAGAGGCTGTGATTTTTTATGTGAACAAATTGCTCCTGATTCACCTAGTTTTTCTGAGCTGTAAAAGCTATTTGTAAACCAGGCAAATTTAGCATGAATTTATAGTAATATTTAATTTTCCATTGTGATTTCCAGTGATATGATGACCCAAGCTCTTTTTGAGTTGTTTTGGTTTGCACCTGTATGAACTAAAAAAATTAATTTAGCTCTGTCTCCACTGCCACTACCTATTGGACATTTGCAGTACATCAACATAGAAAATCTGCAAGCCACAATGGTGTAATGTTTGTATATATCATGGTCAATTTGATCAGTTTATGTGTTCAGAGAGTAATAACTAATGCTGTGTACAGAGTGTAATAACTAATGCTGTGTACAGAGTGTAATAAATAATGCTGTGAATGTTCAAAACAATATGTACATATAATTGGACATCAAGAACGTGTAAAATATAGTGCTGAAAGTTCAATCAATCAAACCTTTAGAGAGAGAGAGAGAGAGAGAGAGAGAGAGAGAAACAGGGACCCCAAGATTTAATACCTTCACATCCAAGTTACATTTTAACATGTATATTTGAACATTTTGACATCCACTAAGATTGAGATAGGTCAATTATTCACACTGGACTGAATAAGATGATTTGACCTCAAGATTAGGCAAGTTGTTAGATCTATTTGTATATAAATGGTTTGAATAAAATTGTTGCCTAAATGAAATTAAAAGGATTTTTCATTTTGTACAGTGGTGAGCTGTCTCCAGTTTTTAAACAGTGGACATATCTGTGCAGGGTCTAATGGCACATAAGCCAATCTAGGATTTATATTGCAAGTTAAAAGCCAAGTTCCAAGACCCTTTCAAACAAATGTAACCAAATAGTTCTACAAGATAAAAGATGAAAAGTATAGTTGTCAAATCTTTCAAAGATATACAAAATAGAAGATGGTGGTAAAAATATAAAATCCTTAAATTACAAGGTAAAACTTGGTTCAGTGAAAATTTCAAGATATTCTCTGGTGGTGAATCATCAAAAATCATCTGTCTCACAGGAAGGACATTGATGCCCAGGCAAGAATGAGTTTTGCTATCGGTGGACACTGGACATTATGCACTCTGGCCAAGTTTCATCATGTACAAGGTACGCAATTGTCAGGTATCTGTCCAGTACATGAGTAGTACAATGACACGTAATTGGTGTGATTTGTACAATATGAAAGGTGCCAGTCTATGATGATGATTTTGATGTTCATTTGTCTTTGATGCTCATAAAAATGATATGTAAATAAATTCAGCTGCAATTAAAGCTAGTATTGAGATATGTAGGGAAATGATGTGAAAAATTTCAACCCGAGCTCAGAGTGTGCTTACTTTCATGACAACAGGTCTAGGTCACTCATGCTTGTTTTCACAGATGGACAGACAGCTGGAGGGTATTATAATATTCCAGATGCATTTTTAAAAAAACATGGTGATAAATGTGTTGTGACAAAACATAATAAAAATTAAAATCATCAGATTCATTAAAACTTTCATGCCATGATCACCTGTGTAAAATGCATTCAATTGAAAACTTCGTAATTGTAAAATTCTTAATGAAATATGTGATTTATATATAGGTAGATGGAGGTTTCTCTGTAACTCCAGTTATTCAAAGCCAATAGTTTGTTTAAAATGCCTATAGAATCCATCCAACAAATCAACCATTTTTTTCCACTTCTTTTCAAGTGGTTGGTTGTTGTTGCAGCTGTTGATAGAATTGGTGGTATGAATAATGTCTGGTAAAACACTTAACTTGCATCTTGGCTGACTCCTGATACAGACATTCATTATACATATTACAGCTGTATGTGAGTGTACGAAAACAAATATGATGATTTGCAATCTCACAAAGTACATAATGGTACATATATGTATATATTACATTAGACATTAAAAGCACCTTATTTAGTTCAGTTCCTCGCAAAAATGAAACAAGACAAATGTAAGCAGAATAAATTTAAATAGGTATCAATAAATAATAGATTGAAAATGAAATGTGTAGATATGGTATATACATTTAAATTCATGACCAGATTTGATGTGATATTATTTACATGTTTGCTGGTTATATTTTGAACATACAATTATGATATTTCCCCCAAGTCTTAAATGCAGAGTATTGCTCTGTTATATGCTGTATAAAGTGTAGCTTTATTAATTACTGTGACAGGAGATTAAAGTGTGACTTTATTAATTACTGTGACAGGAGATTAAAGTGTGACTTTATTAATTACTGTGACCGGAGATTAAAGTGTGGCTTTATTAATTACTGTGACAGGAGATTAAAGTGTGGCTTTATTAATTACTGTGACAGGAGATTAAAGTGTGGCTTTATTAATTACTGTGACAAGAGATTAATTATTAATTACTGTGACAGGAGATTAAAGTGTGGCTTTATTAATTACTGTGACAGGAGATTAAAATGGCATCAGATGCACATTGAGGTAGAAAGTGAGACAGTATAGGTGCTAATTATGTACAAAGTGTGACTAATTTATTCATTAGTCTGACAGGGAGTAAGAAATAAGGCATCAGTCACATATTAAGGAACTGAACTAATGTGGGTGTTAATTGTCCACAAGTCACTTCATTAATTAGGTTGACAAAGGAGTAAGAACTAGGGCATCTGTAACACACTGATGGAGACCTTTAAGTAATCCTTATTAATTAAGAGGTTTAGTCTACCTTGATTTTTGACCTTGACCTTTTCATTTTGATCATCATGAAATCTGACAACAAGAATTGATTGTTTTATATATTCAAGCCATGTAAAGGAAGGATAGCAGTTATATTATCCACTATGGCGGGGGGGGGGGCAGATAGAAATTTAGCATCGGCACTTTGATTCTGATGCCATGGGGTTTGAAATTTAACATTATGGGCCACTATAAAGTTTATGGAAGATTGGGGCTGCTGTAAGTTAGAGTTTATGGAACTTAAAAATTGCAGGCTACTGTGGGGATCTATGAAAATTTAACTTTTAACTAGTTTTGGCTTGTTGCCAACTGTAGCACATCTCTTTCTCTTACTTACTTACTTAGACTTAGTTCCTCCTGCGCCATTCGGCGCATTGGGCAGCGAGTGCTCTCCATCGAGGTCGATCTGTCGCAATGGTTTCAGCGTCATCCAATGATATGCCCAGCGCTTTCAGATCTTCAATGAAGGTGCGTCGCCATGTAGTTCGGGGGTGGCCTTGTTTCCGTCCACGAGATGGCGTTTCTTGGATGCCGTGAGATTGGTTGCCGGAGTACGTGGCCAGCAAAACGTAGCTGGCGCTCTGTCACAATGTCGTTGAGAGGGCGGGTGCCTGTTCGCTGGTGGATCTCTTCATTTGTGATGCGATCCTTGTACGAGACTTGCAGGATTCCACGCAACCATTGCTGTTGGGCGACGTTTAGCCTCCTTGCGATCCGGGCCGACGTCTTCCACGTTTCACATGCATAGGTTGCAGTCGGGACGATGATGGTATTGAATAGCCGGATTTTTGTTACAACACTGATTTGCGCATTGGCCCAGATTGGTCGAAGCCGTTGAAAGACTGCCCCTGCCTTCCCTATTCTGCAAGCGACATCGTGGTAGGCGTCGCCATTGTTGGCTAGGGTACTGCCTAGATAGGTGAATTTCTCTACCTCCTCAAGTTGTTGCTGACCAATCTTCACGGCGTCCCTTGCTGTGGTATATCCAATCCTCATGATCTTCGTCTTATTTCCGCTTATCTTAAGTCCAACTCGGGCCGCTTCGCGTTCCAGGCTCATTGTCATTTCTTGCGCTTTTTTATTCGTGGCGCCAAGGAGTGCAATGTCATCCATGAAGTCAAGGTCAGTTAGCCGGTTTGATTTCAGCCATGGAATTCCAAAATCATCTCGGTCATAACAAAGTCAATCACCATAAGGAAGAGGAAAGGAGACAGGATACATCCCTGTCTCACGCCAGTTTCGATGGCAAAGAACTCTGTGGCGCCGTCTTCCGTCCTGACACAGCAGCTTGAGTTGAGGTAGAGGTTTCTAAAGACCTCAACGAATCGCTCCGTAATGCCGTACAACCTCGCTATGCTCCAAAGCGATTCCTGATGTATGCTGTCGAAGGCCTTGGTAAAATCGACAAAGTTGATAATGAGCCGCTGTTGGTGTTCCAGGCTCTGCTCGATGATGTTTCTCAGGACGAATATTTGTTCATTGCACGATCGGCCACCTCTTTCTCACTCAGCCATATGTACCACACCTCTTTCTCACTCAGCCATATGTACCACATCTCTTTCTCACTCAGCCATATGTACCACATCTCTTTCTCACTCAGCCATATATACTACACCACTTTCTCACTCAGCCATATGTACTACACCTCTTTCTCACTCAGCCATATGTATTACACCTCTTTCTCACTCAACCATATGTACCACACCTCTTTCTCACTCAACCATATATACCACATCTCTTTCTCACTCAGCCATATGTACTACATCTCTTTCTCACTCGGCCATATGTAGCACATCTCTTTCTCACTCAGCCATATGTAGCACACCTCTTTCTCACTCAGCCATATGTACCACACCTCTTTCTCACTCAGCCATATGTACTACACCTCTTTCTCACTCAGCCATATGTACTACATCTCTTTCTCACTCAGCCATATATACTACATCTCTTTCTCACTCAGCCATATGTAGCACACCTATTTCTCACTCAGCCATATGTAGCACACCTCTTTCTCACTCAGCCATATATACTACACCTCTTTCTCACTCAGCCATATATACTACATCTCTTTCTCACTCAGCCATATGTAGCACATTTCTTTCTCACTCAGCCATATGTACCACACCTCTTTCTCACTCAGCTATATGTACCACACCTCTTTCTCACTCAGCCATATATTCTACATCTCTTTCTCACTCAGCCATATGTAGCACACCTCTTTCTCACTCAGCCATATGTACCACACCTCTTTCTCACTCAGCCATATATACGACATCTCTTTCTCACTCAGCCATATGTACTACATCTCTTTCTCACTCAGCCATATGTAGCACATCTCTTTCTCACTCAGCCTTATGTAGCACATCTCTTTCTCACTCAGCCATATATACGACATCTCTTTCTCACTCAGCCATATGTACTACATCTCTTTCTCACTCAGCCATATGTAGCACATCTCTTTCTCACTCAGCCTTATGTAGCACACCTCTTTCTCACTCAGCCATATATACTACATCTCTTTCTCACTCAGCCATATGTACCACACCTCTTTCTCACTCAGCCATATATACTACATCTCTTTCTCACTCAGCCATATGTACCACACCTCTTTCTCACTCAGCCATATGTACCACATCTCTTTCTCACTCAGCCATATATACTACATGTCTTTCTCACTCAGCCATATATACAACATCTCTTTCTCACTCAGCCATATGTACTACATCTCTTTCTCACTCAGCCATATATACTACATCTCTTTCTCACTCAGCCATATGTAGCACATCTCTTTCTCACTCAGCCATATATACTACACCTCTTTCTCACTCAGCCATATGTAGCACATCTCTTTCTCACTCAGCCATATGTAGCACATCTCTTTCTCACTCAGCCATATGTACCACATCTCTTTCTCACTCAGCCATATGTAGCACATCTCTTTCTCACTCAGCCATATATACTACATCTCTTTCTCACTCAGCCATATGTACTACATCTTGCTCAAACAATCTGAGCTCACCTTGAATCTACCAATCAAAACACGGGTCATTAAGGCATGTCTCAGTTAATAAGGAACATGAGATTTCTATGATCAACTACAACACTGCAATGCTGTATTCAGTCCATTATCATACCCTGGCTGAGATGAATAATAACACTGTGTTGGGGTGGACCTGTAATCTCTCCTTAGTGTAATAGTGAGATCTAATGCCACCTCCATTACCATTAAATGGACATCTTCAGTCCCACCAGATTTATTGTTTTGACTGTTAGCACGTTGTTCATGCAGTTACTTAAAGATGAACAATGTTTTCTGCAGTGTAATTTTATTTCTTAATAGCTTCATGAACCTATGTCAATAGCTTGCACTTGAAGTAAGAAATTGAGTTTTGGGGTTAAAGTTCAAGTATCAAGTTCAAAGAGAAAAGAAAAGGTTTCAGTAAGTTTAGTTCTAGACCAATTAAGGCTGTATTACACTTAGGGCAGGATTTAACATTTTCATGAGGGGGTCAACATTTCAAAGGTCAAGGTCATTGTGATACAGACAAGTGAGAAGATTAATTTAAAATAACTTTATTTATGCATCACATTATGGTATGCAAGATGACATGCTGATAAGTGAAGAACATTATGGCATGCAAGATGACATGCTGATATGTGAAGAATAATATGGTATGCAAGATGACATGCTGATATATGAAGAGCATTATGCTATGCAAGATGACATGCTGATATGTGAAGAACATTATGGTATGCAAGATGACATGCTGATATGTGAAGAACATTATGGTATGCAAGATGACATGCTGATATGTGAAGAACATTATGGTATGCAAGATGACATGCTGATATGTGAAGAACATTATGGCATGCAAGATGACATGCTGATATGTGAAGAACATTATGGTATGCAAGATGACATGCTGATATGTGAAGAACATTATGGTATGTGAGATGACATGCTGATATGTGAAGAACATTATGGTATGCAAGATGACATGCTGATATGTGAAGAACATTATGGTATGCAAGATGACATGCTGATATGTGAAGAACATTATGGTATGCGAGATGACATGCTGATATGTGAAGAACATTATGGTATGCGAGATGACATGCTGATATGTGAAGAACATTATGGTATGCAAGATGACATGCTGATATGTGAAGAACATATGTACATATCTTTGGATAGACAGATTTAAAGTCAAGGTTACAATGCATCCAAAATATCAAAAAAAAGGTAACTTGATAACATACACACATAACTATTAATCGCAGGGCAGGTGTCTATTGTACCATTCACATTACTCGTATTTGCTTTTCATTTGCAATCATATACATTTGTGTTTATATATTATTTCTTGGGGAAATTAACATGGTAGTTGAAAGATTCATTCACTTCAGTTTAGTTAACATGACAGATCTGGAACAACTTCTTTTGATAAATGTCATTAATAAGAGTTGTGACCTCTTTTAGAAGTCAATAAACTTTGAATCAACAGAATAAACTGAATGCTAAATGCAGAAAAAGTTCCAATATTTAAATATCTGAACACCAAGAAAAATATTAGTTTGTCGGAAGTTTATTCGAATGATCAATTAATCACTAAGAGCATTTATGTTTTATTCCTTGTTGGATGTGCTTATGACTTCTGTTTTATTTTATATTACTGATAAATAATTTGATTTTTTCATGGACTCTGTCTTGTCAAACCAACCTTAACTTATATCTCTGACATCAGGTATAGAACACAATTCTGAAAATGTTATTCGTTTTTACCTGCTCCCAAATGACCTCTGTTTTTTATTTTAAAAAATCAACATCTACTATATAACTTAAAAATGACATGATATCCATTTAAAGACAAAAATTAAGATCTATTGTGCAACTTGAAATTTTTTATATGATGTCCATTTAAAAACACAAAAAAATCAACATCTCCTGTGCAACTTTAAAATGACATAATGTCCATGTAAAAACAAAACAATCCAACATTTACTGTATTATAACTCTACTGTCTTAAAATAAGTAATAGAAAAGAGTGAGAAAGCAACAAGCTTTGCAAAATTCAACAAAATAATTTTTTTCCCTAACATACAAAGTGAAAAATTATGTAAAACAAAGGATCTTACAGTATTGTGAATTAAATCCCAAATAATCTTAGAATTACATATACAAGTTTGAGTAATTAAAGTTTTGAATAAATTTTAGTGGAAATCCAAATTAAATCCAATGCTGAAAGTGTTGATATGCCTGTGGTGGCCCTTATAATGCTGATGTGCCAACAGTCTTTTGTTGGACAACAATAATACAATCCAAGAATGAAATCCTTATTTGAAATTTCAGTGTAAATTCAAGTCTCTATTTCCAAGAATGTTACTTTTGAAGAGCACTTTGTATTTCCAGAGAAGAATCACTTGAATTAAATAATTTAAATAAATAAATTCCAGCCCAAATGAATTTCTGGACACAACAATAATACAATTGATTCTGCTAAGATCTTACAGCACAAATAAATAATTATTCCAGTAATAATCTTACACAGTCTTCTACTTGACCTCGGGTCACAATTAACATTTTATAAGAAAAAAAATAAACCATTAGCTAGTGGAAAATAACCTTCCAGAAGTTCATAATGTTTACAGGATAAAATTTTAGTTATAATTAGAAGTCAGTCAGTAAAATTATAATATAAAATGTGTAGAAAACAACAGATAGACCTGGCAATTCATAGGGAATTTCCAAAGTTCAAGACTCAGATTGAGATGAACATGTTTACTACAAAACCAAAATCAATAATTCAGGTCAGGTAGAAAATGAATTTGATTTTGGACAAGGTCAAGTCCAACATGCAATGTCACATGATCAGTAGCATATAATGAAAAAAAATAAAATAAATATACAACAAACAATGCAGCTTAAACTTACATACCAGCTGTGCAACTTAAAATGACAATGTCCACGTAAAAACCAAACAAAACAACATTTACTGTACAAATTAAAAATGATACTATTAAAAGACAAAAAGATGCACATGTACTGGCAACATAAAAATGACACTATGTCCATTTAAAGAGAAAAAAAATCAACATTTATTGTGCAACTTAAAAATTACATGATATCCATGTAAAGACCAAACAAATCGACATTTATTGCATAACATAAAATGAGATAATGTCCATGTAAAGACCAAAAAAACAACATTTACTGTGTAATGTAAAAATGATGTGATCATTCCAATATTTGGTCAATGATGTGATGTCAGTTGTTGTCTTATTGGGTCACAGCACTTGGAGATATTGGAAGTAAGGTAACATGATGGTGATTTTCATCTATAAATAAATAATAAAAACTAAAATGTTTATACATCTATATGCACTTTTAGCAGCCACAAGACCCTTACTGTGAGTGAAAATTTTAAAATACACTAAGAAATGATACCTTAGGAACTGTGAGAGAAAATTATAAAATAACTAAGATATGATACCTTGGGAAATTATTAGCACTTTACGATCTGCCATAAATTGACCTTGTATGTCAGGATTCTTACATGAGCTGAATAGCGATTCTACTTGATACAAGAAATCAGGAGATTTGGTGACGGTACACCTTTTGTTATACCTTTCACCTCTCTTTGTAATGACCATTACACATGGACAATCTACAAAAAAAATCTACATCAACTGATAGTGATACATATTTTTGTTGGTTTTGATTGTTTGGACTATTAAGTGTGTAAAAAAAAAAATTTTCAACAAGTTAAATACCTGAACATGTCACCATTGATGATCCTAAACAACACACACACACACACACACATGGATGTAGACATTCAATGATTATATAATGCGAATGCATGGTTGTATATAAAACTAGAAACAAAAAGTTTCAACTGCACAGTTACTGAAATATTGCCAGCTGAAATACATGATGAATCTATAATATGAATGATCTTGACATATGCTGAGCTGTATAACATTGATATAATGACTTTATATAACAGCTGAGTTAATTTCTGATTGGTGTAATCATATGAAAGCAGAGCATGAATTTTTTATATGGTAAACTATATACATGTACATTATTAAAGTCGATACTGTGGTCATATACAATTTCCATATGTACTCTGGGTGTTGTTTTCCATGATTGTAAAATGTTCCAGTAACAACAATTAATAGTAAATTAATATGATTTTAATTCATGCTAATTAGGCATGGAGCTGAATAATTATGAACAACCAGACTGAAAATATTATTATGGTTGTGCAGCATCATGTTCATAATCATCAAAACTGGATTTAAATTAGGACATGAACATCGGCATTCCAAGGTTTATAATTCAAAACAGAATGAAAGTTTTGGGGAGGAATAAATAGATCCCAATTGACATCATCAGCAGCCATATTTGTGGTATGCTGACAGATTTACCATTGAGTTTTTATAGTGTTTGGAAGTTGAAATAAATTCATTGAATCTCAAGATATTTTTACAAAACATACATAAATAAACAGAATGTAGATCAGGCATTTTGTTGGTATCTATATTTGTACTTTATAAGTTGATACTGCTTCAGTGTGCCTTTTTCAAACTGGTCAATTTTGGTGGTTGCATATAGGAGAAACTGCCAGGTTGCCCATTGTTCATGTAAATGGGCAGAATATCATCTGCAAGTGACTTTATTGGGAAGCATCTATTACTAATTGGAGTTCTTACCTGGGTACCCCTTTTCCTGCCATGATGTTTGATGATGACTATCAATAAGCTGAATACTTATATATGTTATGAATCATTCATAAAAACTGGCTAAGAATGATCTGCGATGTACAAAAAGGCTGTAGAATCTTGCTTTGCTGTAAAGGAAATTAGGAAATAACCATCATACCTGCTTTAAGTCAAAAGCAGTGTCCATTTCAAACAGAACGTCTTGATGGCAGTCTTAAAACTTTAATAATAACTAAGGCTTAATGAGCAACTAATTCACGGTACCTTCTCGATACCTTTTAGAATTAAATGTTTTGTCATATTACACAACATTATATTGCTTATGAAGTGAAACCTGTTCTCATGTTGCATAATATATGCTCTGACTGGCAATTTAAAGTTTAATTTAAGTTGTCATACTTCCACAATCTACATGCCTTCTGTGAGTGCCATGAACCCTCTTGAATAAAAGTCCCAAGTAGAACTTTGCAGCGTTGTGATATGGACGGATTTTCAAGGACAATGTGAAGCATGTGAATGCACTGGTCAGCTGATTTACCTGGATAAAACAAAATCCCAGAAGATTTAATGCAGTATCTCTGTGTAAGATGTCTGGCTCTGTCCTAATCATGTGAACCATGTTGTCCATAGCAACCTGTTTGTGTCCCTCTTTCCCTTGTCTGCTGAAATTCAGGTACTGAAAGAAATGGAGACACATAAGTGAATCAACCACACCCCAATCATACCAGGAATCAATTATTTGATCTCTCAACTGCAGGGGTGCTCCAACAGACCTGAACATCTCCATCCTGAGTGGTTTAGGGGCTACTGAAATCTCTGATGGCATATAGACCACGCTGAAGGACACTTGAGTCTGCAGCAGCTCCATAGTACTGAATCTCTTCGTGCAGAGTGTTTCTAAACACAAGTTCATGTTACATTTCAGTACAGTGAGGGAACGATTAGTATCCACTGTAGCTGAGTACATGTATCTCATCCGAAAGTCACCAATATGTTGAAGACAAACCTCGGTTAAATCACAATTCCCAAGCTCCATTCCTAATCCACACAGTTTGAGTCTTACTGAAGTAGCGTCGCTGTTGATGCCAATAGAAAGGCAACTTGACGCCAAGTCCAAAAGATAGTCTACTTGTTCACAGGACAAAGAACGTGCACCTTCTATGCAGACTGAGGCAATATGGAATCCAAGCTGTGAACACAGAAACATAATTGCATGCTTTAGAGGACATTGCATCGTGTATGATAAATGCTCAGAAGCATACATGAGTCTTTCTAGATAATTAACCAGTGTTGTATAATACTGTGGAATGCACTTAAATATAGCATACCTGCTAGCACATGCTACGCTTATGCATAATTTTTGGTCAAAGCTTACCTCACTGATAAGGAGAGCTGAGATACGACGAATGCCCAATCTGCTGATCCTATTTGTCAGAAGCTGTCCCAAATAACAGCATTTTATTTCAAGTAAAAACCTGCAATCAGTAGAGAGAATATCTCCGAGTATCTGGACTAAAAGAACTTGTTTTTCCCGAACTATCTTTCTGTCATAGATATTATTCGTAATGATGAAGTAGTCAGGACAAAACCCTTCACATGCCCAATCAAATAGTTGTCGAATACAAAGACTGAGACAGTACAGAAGATTTTCATTTCTCCAGAGGTCACGTGGTGTTCTTTCTCTCATCCACAACATACAAACTTTGCATTGGTAGCTTGAAAATGCATCGCCTAAAACAGGTTCAATAAACGTTTTCTTTATTATTTTCAGCAGTATATAAACTTTCATCACTGTGTCTTCAAAAGACCTTGTAAGGTCCCTTTCAGCTATTGAAAATGATAACCTCCACTCTACGTCTTCTTCTTCTTGGCTGAGTGGATGTCCAACACCTGTAGCAAAACATCCATATTCCCAGGCATTCGCTATCTGTGTAAGTGAGGGCCATCCATGCAATCTGCGACGCTGGAACCATTCGTATTCGTTTGGTGGCCACTTTGAGCATCTTAAAGCATACACGATGTCGGTGGAATACTCCTTGTATTCCGCAGGATCATTCCATGCTGGGCTTGGCTTAGTACATGGTAAAGAAGAATGGTGATTACGTATTGTGTTTGACAATACAGACCTATTGAATTGATCAGTAGTGATGCCTTTATCATTACTTTCCTGGTAGTATATTGCAACTGGAGTGTTGTCAGGTAATATAACTATATCCTGTAGTTTTACATAACCAGGATGAGTGAAGTTATCCTTGACCATTAGAACATTCAACTTGTCTGGATTACAGTCAGGTAGATCAGTGACTACCTTAAATTTTTCATCCTGAACTAAAATGTCTTTATCTGATTCTAGCCCGGGTCCAGTGGAACCTTCTCCTCTACTGCCGAACATGTATATTCTCAATCTTTGTTTGCATAAAGCAGCAAACATGTTCTCGAACACTTCACGTTCAGTGGCAACCCTGACCTTCCGATCTCGGTCTTCACGTGAGTAGCCAACATTATCCAGGATGTTGGATAAAAAGTTTGATACACTGTGATAGTACTCCGGTATCTGGTCAGTCATGTTAACTAAATGTACAAGAAGAAAAACACAAGCATTACAATAATTCAAATAACTAAAATAATAACTGTATTTCCTAAGCAAACTTCTGTATTTCATCATCATCAGCAGCAGCAGCAGCAGCAGCAGCAGCATCGAATTAGCATTACAGTCATCAAATCATCAACCAGTTTTCACTAAAAACGAAATATATAAGTACAAGTTTGAGATCGATATTTATTATATTGAACCCTTAGAAGATGTCAAATACACTTCCTGTGTTTATTAATTAATTTTAATAAGTTGTTATCGATAAATGTTTGTTTGTGATAATGAATTTTAAAATACCGTTTGTATCATCATCATTGGATCTTTATGTTTGAATTTCCAGGATGAGTACTGACTGAATATAAAAGTCTATTGATTTTTGTTGGTTAAGATTCGACTACCAGTGACTTAAGTCAACAAGAAGCGCATGTGGCTAGTCATTAAATAATGAAAATATATTAGAATAATGTTATAAAATACCCACATGTTTATTGTCAGTGAACAATTATACAATTTCGTTTTCCCCTCGACTAGTAGAGAGAGAGAGAGAGAGAGGTATGAGAGAGAGAGGTATGAGAGAGAGAGAGAGAGAGAGAGAGAGAGAGAGAGAGAGAGAGAGATGTATTGGATAAAATGATTTAATGCTTCTGCACATGCTACTTGAATATTACATCTCCAAACACGCATACAGTTGTGACCTTATCCAATATACAGCTGTTTTTATCAAAGACGTACGAACACAATTGGGTTTAATGAAGGTGCCAAGCATTATGAAGCACAATATACAGTATTATGGAGGTGAAAAGAAAAAAAATCACAAAAAAGGACTTCAACAGAACAGAAGTTTCGGATTTTGAAGTCCTGTAGCCTTTAATGTACACATTTGTATAACACACAAGCAGATAAACAGACTGACAAGAATTTAAAAGGATAAACGCATGGATATAGAGGGAGAGAGAAAGCGCGGGATATATTGCAATGATATAGCTTATTCTCAAACTAATTAAAATGATATGCAATACTTGTTTCTTACCCAACTGTGAACTGAGTCGAGAATTCACGCCTCCTGAGGATGATGAGAGTCAACTAGCACTCTTATGTGACATATTCGAGACAGTCCACCGTACAATCTCATACAAAGCTCATGCCAACTTTTAACATTAATGACAAACGGTCTGATATACAGGCATAACGGGATTGCTGAAAATGGAGAATAAATTCGATAACAATGTTGTTGAACTGATTACTTAAAATGGTTTTTTAATGGTTCTATGACAATATTTTGCTTCTCTTTCAGCAATTTAAAGAACTTCTGACAATGACTTTAAACCTTTTACAGATCTCAAACATGTTTTTAACTATTATTTGTTATCACACGCTTTCAGACCAATGTGTCCGCGGATAAACGGATGTGCAAGATCAAACAGTCCCCAAACCTGACGCCGTAGGCTGAGCAGTCATGTCAACCATAGCTTAACGAAGTCATGTCAACTATAGTTATCGAAGTCATGTCAACCATAGTTAACGAAGTCACGTCAACCACAGCTTAACAGTCATGTCAACCATAGCTTAACGAATCGCTTATCCCATCACTCCATGCTCTGAAACTCCATACCCTTGGTACGACCAAAGCAATCATAAGATTAAGTAGCATTACTTCATCCCAATAATTCTCATATTCTGTGATTTAAGTTCAGATTTAATCTTACTTTATACTTAAATGTAAATTAATATTTATTATATTTTAGTGTTTGAAACTGGAATGATCGAATAATACATCTGACGATACACTGAAAAGTTTCACAAATATTAACCTCGTTTGACGATGCATTGAAAAGTTTCACAAATATTAACCTCGTTTGACGATGCATTGAAAAGTTTCACAAATATTAACCTCGTTTGACGATGCATTGAAAAGTTTCACAAATATTAACCTCGTTTGACGATGCATTGAAAAGTTTCACAAATATTAACCTCGTTTGACGATGCATTGAAAAGTTTCACAAATATTAACCTCGTTATCTACAAGCAGAGGTCTCCGTTTTTTATATTAAAAATGTTATGTGATTGCCATTACAATGAAATGTCTATTGTGAAAAATTTGCCATCACTGAGACTGACGTGTCCACACCTACGTTTATTTGGATAAAAAATATCTACTTATGAGGTCTTACTAATCAAGTCTTACTGTAATGCAATAATTACTACCTGAGTCACCTACATAGCAGGTGCAAAGTCTTTACCTATCAAAAGTCATTTTTCAGCATATGTATGGATATATAGACAAATGTTAATTACATATGTGGTTCAGATGTCGGCGTGTAATTATCTTCTGGATGTGGTAGTCGGGGAACCGTAGAAACCATCCACCTAAGAAGAGCAATTACTTATCTCACACATGTTACAGACAATGGTTATTTACTTCAGACAAACAATACGTAATCATAACATCACAATACTTGCAGGAAATTGACATCTGTACTTAGGTCCTGGAAACTATAAATTCAGGCATAACTGAACGGACGATAAGCTTAATACCTTGTTTGCATAATACATTCCTTGTCTGCAGTAAATAGATGTTCGCTGTTCAACGCGACTTTTATCTTAAGAGTGCACAATAGAAGATAACTTTAATAAATATAAGCTGCAATTTCTTTAACAGCACACCAATTCTCACGCATTTCTTGTGCATTGTTTGACTCGACCCGAATGTTTTAGCCTTACGACTTGTTCTGACAGATGAAATGTATAGCAAGCTTGACAGTATAGCCTTACGACTTGTTCTGACAGATGTGATGCATAGCAAGCTTGACACTATAGCCGACATATTCCTGACAATTTGTTGTCTATTCGAGAGCAAATATAGTTGTAACTGGGATATTTTAAAAAAGCCTGGAAAAGTCCTGGATCTCTCCTGATGATCATTAGACTCATGTCGAAGCTCAGATAAAGGAAGTTTATAATTTGTGGTTAGATCAAGAAGATGCATTATACACAAAAGTAAAATCGATCAATGGGAATCGATATAAAATAATGGTATTTTTTTTACAAAAAAGGGTTAATTTAATGTATAAAATATCAGTTTATATGTGAAGTACAACATATTATAGTGTTTTGTAGTACAGTTAATATTTTAGTGAAGGCACTTTTTAAGGAAAGAAGAATAATACGTAAAACACTACAGCTGAATCTACTGTTGTAGTAGCTAATGACATTGTTTTATACTTGTATATATTAGGACATTTAATGATACTTTGAAAGCATAGTTAAGACATTTTGTATAAAAAGGATTTAGTAACATCTTGCTGTGTTAGGAAAGTTTGATCTCTGTAAACCTTGAAAAAGTTACCTACAGTAATTATTATCCTTACGCGTAATGTGAAGTCTACAGTTACCTACGACACTGAAAAACTAGAACAAGCGAAGAACACACATGAATATATCTTAATTATAAACGTTCTACAGTTCTTTGTGTACTTTGTTATGTATATCTATATTGTGTACTTTATTTTTGGCAATACTTGTAGTCTGTTCTTTAAGATAATATTAATTTGTACATAACATATTTACTTAGCTAACTTTTGTCGATGATTGTAAGTTGTAAATGAGATGTTACTATAGCTTTTTGAGTTGAGAATAGTCTTGAAACAATTTCATGGAATTTTCCAATTAGAAATGACTCGCATCTAGGGAAATTCAGAGCGTTCTATTATGCCTGTATAAATAAGGGTTTTCTAAACATGTATTGATTCTTGTTTCATTCCGGTTTCATATCAGTCTTTGGGACTCTATGATCAGAGTTTAAAGTTGTGCTCAGATATAGTTTGGACGAATTATTTATTAAAATTATTAATTGGAATTAATAAAGTGCTCATTAACTACTTGGATTTATACACACTACAACACTGGATTATTGAGGAATCATTGGAACACGTTCTGGATTGCATCATTGTGGCACATCTGTACATTCAGGGCTATTGGAATTAATACGGAACTTCCTATACTTTTGGACTTCTGATAGGACATTTAAGATTATTTGGGATTTAATTCATAATACTGCGAGTGTTTCTTATATTTTAACTTTGTAACTCTGAAAAATAAGTAACTTGTTGATTTTACTCAAATTGTTGATTTCTGTTAATTATTTTAAGATCTAGAATCGTAACAACGTGCAAAAGAGATGTAAGGTGTTAATCCTCAAAGTGTAAAAAAGATGTATAAGATGTCATGCACATGCATAATATGTTTAAAATGTTGAAAATTAAGGTACACACACATAAGTATATAAATCGCATCAAAATGGTGCATAAGATATATAAAATGACGCATATCAGGGTCTGCAAAGGAACATAAGATGTAGTGCATGAAGATCTACAAATGGAATATAAGATGTCGTGCATCAAGGTGTGCATACCAGATAAGATGCCACACCTTAAGGTATACATAGGGAACACAGTATGTAGCTCATCAAGATGCACATAAGAGAGATTTGACGTTGTATATCAAGGTGTGCATAAGATGTTGCACGTCAAGGTGTATAAAAATGATACAGATTCAGGTCACGATTATTAATTCCGGGTCAGTACCCCCGATCCTAAGACAAGGACATCACCGCGTGTTCCTCTTTGAAGATACCTTAGATACACATGGTTAATTAGGATTAGGAAGAATAATTGTGATCCGAGTCCAGTCATTTTTACGTCCATACAACATTTTAAATTGAAAGTTTATTATTAAATGTAGACAGGGGAAATTCTGAAATTTTGTTTTAATCAAGTTAAAAATATAACTTCCAGAATAAAATGTAAATTTTAAATTTGTCTTAAAAGTTTAAATATTTAATATTTTAAAATTTAAATTTTTAAACTTTTGCAAATATGTTCATATTCATGGTCTGTTGGGTGGGTGCTCATTATTATCAACATGCAGATATTGCTACACAAAATAAAAATTGTGGATAATGTTCAAATTTTGTCGGAGAAAATATATTTCAAAGTCACAGTAAGATCTTTATTCGAAACACACGAAGACATCGTTCTAATTGATTTTGTTCCTTTAGGTCATTTACACTATTATACGTCCAAGCAGCTAATTTGTATATTTATGATGGGGTAATTATATGACACATATATGCTTGTATATCTTTCAGTAATAGTTCCTATACAGTTATACGGTACTTAATGATAGCATGGAGATGAAAACTCTGTTGCAAGGCCTACTAGGTTTGACTACTAAGACATTTAAAACTGTTAGATAATGAAGAATGTCAAAAAAATAAGGTCAAAAGGGATAACATGTACTTTCCTTAAGTCTGTCTTCGATGTAGGAAGACAGCCAAAGGAATTAAGTCTCACACAAAATGCTTTCCTTTTTATTGTTCATTTTGGTTAAGACATTGATTGACAAAGTGCGGCATTGTGGCATAAGCTGATATCCCATTTTAATGAACCAATTTTCTCTATGAATTATTAATTACAAATAATAATGGTTAACTGACAATCTAAAAATTACAGCTGAAATGTTCAAACAGATTATTTGAGTTAACTTTGTACAACTGATCTTAACATGGTTACATATCACACATATATTTTATAACGTTTCGGATCTGAAGTTCACATTCAGTGTATCACATAGGCTCTAACTGTACCTACAGTTGATCTGTAAAACACATATTTGACCGTATGCACTTGAAATATTGCAAAATGTCATTTACATCATAAATTTGCTTATGGATGGTAACATTTTAATTTAATACTTGGACAGAGTGAGGCATTGTAGCATCAGCCGATATCACATTCTAATAAACCATTCTACATAGTAATTGTTAACACTCTTAAAAATACACTAAAAATGTTTAACCAGATAATTTGAATTAAGCTTGCACAGTTGATCTTAAAATGTACATGGTACATGTCCCACACGTACAAATGCCCATCCTTGTTTACAAATTTTGGGGGTTCGTTTTACATATAGTTGATGATACAGAATCTGTTGGTACTTATAGTTTATCTGTGGGGAACATAATTGACACTATAATACTAGCGTAGGTGGGGGGGAGGGGCACTTTACGGACAATGGGAATTACCATTACAAGATCACCTGGGTACGTTTATGGACAAGATTTATACGTTCAATGGGCATTATTTCTTCAGACCCCCTGGGTCCGTTTACCGACAAGATTTATACGGACAAAAGGTTGGGTTTGTATACCGACAAGGGAAAGTTGAACATAGGTTGGGTCTGTATAGGGACAAAAGGAATGGAACAGGGTGACGTTATGGACACTGGCAACAATGTTGCAAGTGGCTGACCTCAATCGGGCGAAACAGGGACAGCGGGAAAAAAAGCTGTAACGCTTGGCGGGGCGGGACATATAACTTTATATAACACCTGGCGGGTCGGGACATATAACTTTATATAACTCCTGGCCGGGCAGGACATATAACTTGATAGACACAGACAAAGAAACACACACACACACACACACACACACACACACACACACACACACACACACACACACACACACACACACTTTAGGCAAGAGTGTAAATTTTTTCGACGCAATGGAGTGGCCCTGAAAAGGGCCTTCGGTTTTCTTCTAATTGTTGTTATTCCTTCTTCTATTCCACTAGTTTCTCATTATTTTTCCAATACATTTTTCCTCTTCTTTCTTCCAGGCTCCTTCTTCTCTTTCTCCTCCTTCCCCTTTTCTCCTCTTGTTTCTTCTTCTCATTCTCCTCTTCTTTTTCAATTTTTTGATTCCATTGTGTCATTCTCTTTTTGTCCTCTATGCCTTCCTTTTCTTCTTTTTCCTCCTTTATCATTTCTCTTAGTCTTTCCTCTGACTTCCTTAATTATTTAACTCCATTTTGAGACGGTGGTGACTATAACAGCCATTCTCCATTTCTCATTAAAAATTTCTCCATCATCCCAATATCATACACCACTTTCTGCAGCTTGTTCATTTTGTCTAAATGATTACTTGCCATTTTTTATTCAGTGTTGAATGGCGCGAATGACGAACACTGCAATTTATATGTTTCAAGCACGGACGTGAATAAAAACATCCCCTCTCACTAACTATCCATATCACCTACCAAAAAAATTTTTGGTGATGAGAGTGCTAACCTAAAATAATTTTCTTTTCACAAAAAAAAAACACACAAATACCAATTTTTTGTTTGTTTAGGGACAAGGGTTTTTTGTGAAGGGAAAAACAAACACACATAGACAAACGTACGTGCGCACACAAACACACATACACACAAACGTACGCGCGCACATAAACACACATACACATACACACAAACGTACGCGCGCACATAAACACATACACATACATCAGTAAAGGAGTCAGTGTTTATAGTCACACTACTCCACATTCACACAAATTGGCAACTTGATCAGCCTCTATTTTCTAGAGATCTGGTTAGCGCTGAGAAGGGCTGTTTATTTTTCAACTCAAAATGCACCTCTTAATGTCTGCACCTTCAGTTTGCGGGACCCTGAAGACTCCCTTACGATCGTTCGTCCTGTCTGCGGATGCTGCTGTTGCCTCCTTACTTGTGGGGAGGCGCTGTGGCTGCTGTCTTTCCAACTCCTCCTCCCAGCTTTCTATCTGGGAGACAGGGGCTTTCGGTGGTAGTGGTTGTGGTGCTGGTAGTGGTTGTGGAGGTGTCCTCACCACGGACTTGACCTCACACGCTGGCCTAAGTATGAGGTTTGGCAGGATTGTACTCTTCTCTTCCTTCTCCTCTTCTTTTTTTTTCTGCCTCTGCTCCTCTTCTCCAGCCCTGGCTTCCTCCTGGATCGCTTCCATAGTCAGCTCGTCCAGCAAGCTCCTGGCATACTCCAGGTGCATTTGGAGTTCAACAAGTTTACTGATTCTGCTCATGTTGTCTCGTTGACAATGGTTAGCCAGACTGACGAACGCTACGGTTTATATGTCTGAAGTGCGGACGTGAAGAAAAAAAACCTTACACAAAAACTCACAATACCCACTTCACTATCAATAACATGGAACGTGGGGACCTAAAAGAAACACTCACGTCCACTTTTTACTTACTTACTTACTTACTTACACACACACACACACACACACACACACACACACACACACACACACTATTTTACAAGCTAGGGAAACCAAGTACTTATAGGCACACTTCTATTTTTGACATAACAGAGAGAGAGAGAGAGAGAGAGAGAGAGAGAGAGAGAGAGAGAGAGAGAGAGAGAGAGAGGGACGAAGTGCTTATAGACACACTTGTATTGTTTTAACTTATAGAAAAACGCAATCTTTAATCGTCTAAATTGCGTCCCCGTCTGGCTACATGCTTTCCGACAGGATAGGGTCTATTTCTTCGGAAAGAGAAGGAGAACTCTTTCGTGTCCACACGGCAGTCCACAAAGTCTCTGTCTGTTGTTGTTGTTGTTGTTGCTGCTGCTCCTTCTGTTTCTGAAGTCTATACTTCTCGGTACCTTATTCTTGCTCTTTCTTGATTTCATCTCTGAAGACCTCTTTTATCAGGTCTTCGGCCACTTTTAACATCTTGACATTCTCTACATCATCAGGCTTAGGTATCAGGTTTTGCCTGACACGATGTAAATTCATGTAGACTCCGTTCAGCTTGCCTAGTCTTCAAGACATCTTCATTGATTGATGAGTCAACAATGGATGGTCAGACTGAAGACTGCACCGCTTTATATGGCTCAAGCGCGGACGTGATAGAAAACATC
>JAECUM010005115.1:0-23219 GCA_016617855.1 Megalonaias nervosa | reverse complement strand
AAAAAAAAAAAAAAAAAAAAAAAAAAAAAAAAAAAAAAAAACAAATTGCAAAGCTCTGTAAATAATGAGAAAGAAGTCAATAATGTTGTATATCTTATTTATTAAAGTTTTTTTTCTAATTAAAAATTTGTTAAAACTGTACATTCTCTTGATTTACAAATGTACGTTTGTCGACAATCTAATTATGACTTAGATATGACTTTGATATTGTTTTGAAATTCGGATTAAAGGACCTGTCGGTAATTCGTACTATTAATAACGACGATTAGCTTTGTCTTGAAACTGTTTATGGCGCTTCTGGCAGATTCCAACTTGGTTTATTCATTTTTACAGTAATTTTGGTCGGATAAAGACTGTATACCCATGATGTGTTCCTCTTCTGCTGATGGAATATTTATTCTGAATATATTCTTTATAGATAATATTCCAGTTCTGCGCCCGGATTATGTGCATGGAAAACCTGGTACAGCCGTTCTTGGATGCAGATAGAAAGAGGCTCATTCCACCTGCGATTCCAGGAATTGGATTTGTCAATGGAGATGGGAAATGGGGCAAAAACTGGAAGGGATCATCGGAAATGCTTCAAAGAAAAAAGGATGAAATAGAAATTGATCCTCAATTAGCAGAAATAGACATAAAATTAACAGAGATTCGAGATCTCTTGTATAATTACAAAGAAAGAGTGGATGATAAGGACAGAAAAGAGAAACTTGCAAAGGAGTGGAAAGCTGTTGGTTTGATATTCGACAGAATGTTTTTCACCCTGTATCTCGTCACAATATTAACTTCTCTGGCGGTTGTAATGCCCATTATATTTTTCAGCACTTAGAATCTTAAAAATAGGGTGTGTCGCACAAATAAAAGTTGTGTCTCCTGCACAGATCTTTAACGGTGTTTCCTGTAAAACATAGATTTGGAATATGAATGTTTCCTGTATTCATATTAAAAGATCAAAGAAATGCAACAAGTTCCAAAACACGTCCACTTGAACAACGAGTGAGTTTGGGAATGCTCCCCGTCGTAATGAAAGCTGTATTTAAATTTGCATCACACAAGATACGTCTCACCGACAATAACCCGACTACAAACAGTCTCAATAAAGATATGATTAATCAAGTCTTAATGAATTAAAAAATTTAAATTCTACAAAATACAGCAGAATAGTTGATAAAGTGCGTTTTCTTGCTTTTTCAAAATCCGTTAGTATAGCGATTCGCCAAAGAGTATCGATATCGATTTTCTGTAAGAGAATCAATATTATAATCAAAACTTAACGGAATATTAGTACGCTTTGGCAAAATTAAACTTAGTCATACTTTCTTTGGCAAATGCCATTTCTTCTCCCCTTTCTATCAATCTCTTTATATGCAGTCAGTGGCAATACTGATAGACACCACCAGACTGGTCTCGTACCATAACCTTTTGGAAGAGTTCACAAATATATGATTCATTCCCGGAAACAATTTTCAAATTATGTCATTAGACAAATCTCCAAGCATGTATTAAGTACCAAATGAAAACGGAATGGCGTAATGGTTTTCTTTCTGAAGAAAAAAGACATAAATTATGGTATATATTACAATATATATTCAGGTGTGTTTATGGAAATGCTGGGTACCTCGATGATAATTGTCGACGACCATGTTTGTCTAGTACGTTCTGTTTCATCCCCTAGAGAAAGTCTGATTTTTGCTCTGAGCGAAATATAAAGAAACGTGTACTGAAATCTATCTGTATTGCTCATTTTTTTTAATACGGTGCCGACAATTGTGAACAACAGCATTCATCAGTCACCGTCACCTCATCCGACAAAGAAAGAAAATACAAAACGTTTTAGAAACAACGATTTTCAAGGGCATAGGCACGTCATATACAAAAGATGACAGAGACCATTAAAATCAATAATGTTAACAAGTAAAACGTACAAATCTCTTCTGCAGTTAGAAAGAACAGTGTGATATGAAAAGTGGGTTTGAGTAAAATAAATTCAAACAAAATCATTCTGTCGAAAAAGCGGCGTTAATTAAAGTTCAAGAGCAAGCACACAAAAATGCACTGGGAATCAGAAAATAAAACAAAATTTATTATTCACATGGATCAGCATACAGCAAGAAACAAATATGAACTTGGAATGGATAATTAACTCTCCCAAAATGGACATCTTTATGTTGTTTTTGAGAATTTTGTCCCATGTTGGAGAAGGTAACAAACGTTACACTATTTGTACAAATGAACAGAAACTGCAACTGAGAAACGTCATTAATTATGATGAAACATGGGTAGAAAGTACATATAAGACTTTGTTGTGTGTGCGATTCAAAGCATAACAAGAATCCTGGCATGTAGAAATGGTATTCGGCATTTATCGATGTAAAATATTTTGTTTCTCTACTGAAGCACAAGCGTAGTTAGAAGCAAAATAATGTCCTTCAGATCCCATGTGCACCTGAAATGTTTAAGAAACGGGGCGTCAGGTTGCCCATTTAAGTTAATTAGGCACAAATGGACCTTGAGGCTCTTCTTCTTTTTTTTCAGTCCTCCCCGACCCCAGCTGCATCTACATCCCCAATTAGCTCTAGAGAGGTCTAATCTAAATTAACATTTATGCATGGATTTCATGGCCATCTGCCCTGATTTTATTAACATTTATGCATGGATTTTCATGGCCATCTGCCCTGATTTTTTTAACATTTATGCATGGATTTCATGGCCATCTGCCCTGATTTTATTAACATTTATGCATGGATTTCATGGCCATCTGCCCTGATTTTATTAACATTTATGCATGGATTTCATGGCCATCTGCCCTGATTTTATTAACATTTATGCATGGATTTCATGGCCATCTGCCCTGATTTTATTAACATTTATGCATGGATTTCATGGCCATCTGCCCTGATTTTATTAACATTTATGCATGGATTTCATGGCCATCTGCCCTGATTTTATTAACATTTATGCATGGATTTCATGGCCATCTGCCCTGATTTTATTAACATTTATGCATGGATTTCATGGCCATCTGCCCTGATTTTATTAACATTTATGCATGGATTTCATGGCCATCTGCCCTGATTTTATTAACATTTATGCATGGATTTCATGGCCATCTGCCCTGATTTTATTAACATTTTTGCATGGATTTCATGGCCATCTGCCCTGATTTTATTCAACTACAAGGATCTATGTGTACAGATTCATTAGGTCTTCGAGATCTTTGAGATAGCTAATCTCATTAAATAGCAGCACCAACAACGACACTACTACTACTACTACTACTATTTCTACTACTACTACTACTACTTCCACTACTACTACTACTATTTCTACTACTACTACTACTACTACTACTACTACTAATAATAATAATAATAATAATAAATAATAATAATTATTATTATTATTATTATTATTATTATTATTATATCATTCGTTCTATAAGAGGGACCGCTTAAGTTCAGATGGTAGAGCATTGTACTCTTACATGTTCACAGATAACAATTTCAAATATTTTGGTGTGTTTACTGTAACTTAATGTGAGCGTTTACACGTTCACAGATCAAAAATTTCACATTTTTTGTCTGATTACTGAAACTTAATATGAACGTTTATTCTAAGAACACATTATAATAATAATCAGCTATATTATGACAGGTTGCAATGTTGCTTTAATATGTATATGTCATAGATATATATACATAGTTTTCATATCATGCAACTTCGTCGTTTATGTTGGTGTCACACTATGTGGAAAATATGATCATGTGCCTGGTGTGCGTGTGTGCGTGAACTGCAAATGGGCATAAACGTTCTCTTCGAAATGAAATTTTCACCACTATTTACACTTATAATTATATGTTTGTTAAGCACATTGTTACATTTCAATACTGTTATTGTAAAATAACTCTTCTGCTGGGATTATGTATACTGACCTTAATACGTTTGTGACAAAATTCGATTTCAGACTGAATCAAGAATAAGGAGCGAATACTTCTTTATTATAGCTGAGTCAACGATGATGATGATGATGATGATGATGAAATTAACAGTATACGAACAATATTGACAAAACCAAGAAACAGGAATTTTAGTTTCCAAAATTGTATCATAAAAAAATAGTAGAGAAGATACTTAAAGAGTCTGTTTCCCATCTTTGAGCACGACAGTTAATTAATTCTCGTTTGATGATCAGCATGAGGAATCTTTGTTGGTCAGGGGAGAAAACTCTTTTCACATGTTAACTTTTAGAAATACAAAATATGGATTGGACGGCTTATTGTCAAGGGCAACCAAAACACCGTTGGAACTGGACGGTCTATTGTCAAGGGCAAATAAAACGTCGTTGGAATTTGATGGCTTATTTTCAAGGGCAAAACATCGTTAGAATTGGAAGGCTAATTTTCAAGAAAGCCTTACTTCGACATCAGCCAAAAACCGAATTTCGAGCCTATCAGCGAACGAATATTTGCAAAGTATACAAAATTTGAATAAACTACCAAAGTTTTAGTTTTTAATCTTTATTTAGAAATATGTGTCCCTGGGATACTACCTACTTTCAACGAAAATTTTTTTTCGTACTTCACGATTAGATCAGTGAATAAATTAATAATCGATAAAGGTCATTTGAATTGTTATGAAGTATGGATTAAAGTTTATTGACATTCTTGGGGATTTTAAAAAGTGTTAACTAAGCTTTGTTTCGTGGATTAGCAATGTTATTTGACAATATGTGTTAATGTTGCAATTGGAGTGGAATATGAATAAATTTAAATGTTGAAATTGACACATCTTCGCAAACCATATGCGAAAACCGCTACGCTCTTTTATCGTCCGTGGTTGCCTGCAATAACAGTTACTCGTTTTACCTGAATATGCATAAACATTCTTAACCAATCACAGCGAGCGCTAGTAAAAATTTCTCGAAATGTTGACCCAACAAAGGCCTTTCATGCTGTTTGAATGAGGAAATCAGGTTTCTTTTTCTTTTGATATAACTGGCACTCTATTGATGTGTAGGATATTGTAAGACTGTTTTGTTCTTGAGGCGTTCTTTGTTTATGCGCATTCACTAAAACTCGAAAATTTTGTCTCAGGTAGCCACGGTTTAAAAAGAAGTTTTGCGGATTGTCGATTGTTGACATTGCAATCAAATTATAATGTCACGGTCATGAAAACCAAATACAGTTGTAACATTATTAGAAATGAAGTTTCTCTTTTTACACACTTATATTTGTCAAGGATGCACTAACCTTTGCGTCCAAGGATTTTGTTACAGGTATGAGTATCTCTTTTATGCCAATCAATGCACCTTAATGTCTTGTATCAGTGAACTAAATGCTAATTAACTTAGTGACATGATCATTGTATGTGCCTCTTAGATGCATTTTCACATGATGTCTATGCTTTATAATGAAATGTACGATTGCGATATAGAGTTTGCCTAACTTACACATTGGACTCTTGTGCACTTCAGAGTGGGATCGTAGTCAGTACCGTCCCTTTAATTCGATAGGTGACAGCACGGAGCAAATCGGCCCAACATCCTGCTGTATAAACAAACAAAGGATATCCGATTCATCTTGTTTGAAAAATTTATAAATTTTATGGAGTTTAAAAAAAGAGAAGTTATCTGGGTGAAAGAGGGAGATAAAGGATGTTAAGTATAATCATTTTTTTAAAAAAAAAATCACATTCTGATATTTACATAAAAATGGAATACGCTTTTTTCGCATACTTACCGGTGATTCTTTTCTATATTTTCCTGTCAACAGATGCATTTCTTAAAAATGATATAATCCATGTACCATTTGAAAAATTAATTGGTTGTGAAGAATTCTTGAGATATTAAATGGGCTAGGTAATTTACTCTTTAAACCAGCCTTAATTTTCATGAAAAAAAATGTATTCTATTTTTATTCCTTTTACCGTTTCCTTGCCTCTGATGTATCAGACATAACTGTCAAACATTGATAACAGAGAGAGAGAGAGAGAGAGAGAGAGAGAGAGAGAGAGAGAGAGAGAGAGAGAGAGAGAGAGAGAGAGAGATAGGTTAATATGACAAGTCGTGACTGCTTTTATACACGTGTAAAAAGTCAAGCATTTATATTTGTTTAGGCTACTAGACCAGCCGCAAAACTGTTATAAATGGTTAGTTTATTATACAGGGTATAATTTTCAATGTTATACAGATTCAGAAAAAAAAAATGATGCATTTCAGATTTGATATTATGACGTTAAAAGTTTATTTCACATCCCAATAGATTTTATGGTTCCTGTTCAAATATAAATTATTTTATGAGATAATCAAACAATAGTTCAAATAATTTGACATGGGAATGAACATTTCATCAGGCTTTAACAAAAGCAGACACATTTTTACTTATTGATTATTGAATTATATATTGTTACAGGAGGCGTAATATGTATTGAGATTTTGAAACAAAATAGGGTTAAGACTACTATCATTGATATGAAGGCTGTGTCTTCTTCTTTAAAATGGGTGTATTGATTTGATATTAAATTCATACATGTATGCTCTTAAATAATTTATATGATTTAGTTTGTCATCCCTTCAGCATATTCCTGGTTGTACATACCAGTCTCCAAGAGAGTGGATAAATATGAATCTGGGACCTTCATATGCTTAATAAAAATTGCAGATAAGTAAATAAAGTTAATAGCATTGCATTTTGATATTTACTATGTTGGCACTGAAGTTTCAACGGAAGGAGTCCAAAGGTTATTAGGATATACTGTTTTATTAACATAAAGAAAAGAAGCCAAATGGCAATTTTAGTGTCTTATAGTGCCAAAGTAGTATATCTTTTGATTCAACTCAAAATAAAATAAGACATTATTTGTTTTGATACGTGTATTATAAATCATGTTTTTTTTTTTGTTTGTTTTTTTACGAATAATGCAAGTTCTCAAAATTTGTTCTGGCGAATGATAAAATCCGAGCGCGAACCAAATATCGGGACTGGATTTTTCTGAGACTCCACATATTGGGAAGAAAACTGGCTTCGATCCCTCTTTGCACTTGTATTCAGTATTAAATGGAGTTATCTCCCATATATGTGCACGACACACCTCCAGTACCTGTATATAATTCTGTTCAGTGTGCATTTTATTTTAATATTGTCAAAATCTGTGCTTGTGATATTCTAGGTGATTAGATGCAATCGAATCCAACAATTATTTAACAAAAATAATGCTTTTATATTTTAAAAATAAAAGGTAGGTAACATATGAATGTTTGAGGTCAAATTCAGGGAAATGCCTTCATTATGATCAGCAATTATCTGTTATATTTGTATTATGTTTATAGCATATTGTATAAGACTATCCATACTGCAGTCATGAGCATTGTTGTGTTTAGTGCACGTCAGCATATCACATCACCTATGCACATTGTTGTCGTTTGTTTCATTTAGAAAAATGTCAAAACAAATACATCATGTTATTTGAAATACTCCTGTCTTCCATATGTTATTTTACTCATATCACAAAAAAATAAGTACTCTCTCTCTCTCTCTCTCTCTCTCTCTCTCTCTCTCAACACGCCATATGTAGTGATCAATATCCAGTCATCTACTACAAAACACCCACATTATGCCATCAGCACGCCTTCTGAAGTGACATGCTGCCTAGTGCCTACATGTATACAGCCAAAGAGTATATAAAAAGCATTATCTATACCATAGATCGTTTTGAGTTTTCAGCAATATGTAAATCGGCTATACCATTGTACCAATGGTATAAATGCCTTTAATCAAGGGAAGAAACTCCTAGATCAACATGTTCTAATCAACACCGTAGCGAAAACATGAACTATGAAGAGGTAAGCACGTCCTTTCTCTTTATTTAATAATATCAAAGCAAAAACATTTAAAATGAACGTATATACAATGTTAACAACGTTGTGGAGTCAGACTGGACTTCCAATGATCTCTAATACAATGTCATTTTGCTATCGATACCCATTACGTTTCTGTCCTAAAGTATAGATAGCCATAATGTTCACAAAACCAATTTTATTTTATATCATCGCTTCTAGATTATTCCCTGTCACAACAAGTCACCAAATATTTTAAAATAAATCTAAGACCTCATTATTTAAGAAAATAAACAAACTATTCTTCACACACCATGAATCTGATCCTTGTAACCTCACATTACTACACCATGGATCTGATCCTTGTAACCTCACATTACTGAACTGAGTATATACACAATTATGCTCATAAAGGCAAATATGTCGTCTTCGAAGGGAGGTAATCCATAAGAATCAACTTATTCCACCCTATGATCGTTGAAAAAGTAGATGGCTACCCAATGGGTGCCTGGTCGATAACTGTCGTCTGTATTGACGAAATAAACTTGAACGTCTATAGGTTTTCGTTGTGGAAGTTCGTCTTTAACACACATCATAGGATTCATAGAAGCTGTGTACACCCTGTCATACTTCATATCTGACTCTTTCCTTGAAACATTCCGTGAACAATGGATAGTGTCCGTCCTCTCTTGCAAGAGAGTTTCAGTAATCTCCATATGTCAGTGGAGGTATGGGAATGCTCACCCAAGTCTGTATACCATGTTTATCAAAATCGTTTCTTCTGAGCTGAGAGTCCATGCCTCTTTTAGATACTTGTCCTATTCTGCTTTCGAACTCATCATCAAAGGATAGTCGTGTTGTTTCTGAACTGGATGATTGATTTGACATCCTAAACAAGGCTCCATGGCTATGCCTGTGATTCTTCAGCCAAAGCACCAGCAAAACTGAATACTAAATGTTCTTCTTGTTCTAGCTGTCTTGACATAATGACTATATTTTTGTCTTCTTGCTCACTTGTGGTTTGGGGCTGATCTCTTATCTCCATAGGTTCGTACTCCATCTTTTCTTTATTTCTCTAATAGTCTATAATTCCTTCAAACTGTTCTTTTCCAGAGCATTGTCAAATTTTGAATATAAGATGACGTTCACATGTCTTTGTCAGTCAGAGCTACTGCAAACTTAAGTTCAACACGAATTGAACCGATTTTATAGGGGTTAAATGTCTCTCCTCGCTACTTTGGTCTGGTGTGAATTCAGATCCCCAAAAAGCATATCTTCCTGTATAATCATCGTATGAAAAGCAGTGGCTACTGTTCGTACCTAACTGCATTGTGGTTTCAAACAGTATCAAGTAAGATAGCAAGTACTTTTTATGGGCAAGGTTAGGTCCAGAATTGTCTGGTACACAACCTTTGGCCGTCTCCGATGACTTTTATCTTGGATAGTGTTAAAACTCGAAAGGAGATTGATCGATGGATCCGTTAAGGACCGCATTACTGACGATGCTGATAAGCAAACGTTTTGGTAGCTGTCCTTGGAGGACATCGGGAGAAATGCTAACTGTGTTCTTTGAAATTCGTCGCAGTGGGTAATTTAATATCATTCTGCTCAGAGTTTGACTGATGTCGTTTCTTGCTTTAGGTAAAGCTTCCACACAACGCATGTAAAGTTTGGCTTCTTCGATGATCGTTTTGTACTCTTTAGCATTAATTATCAAATGAAACAGATTACCATTTGGATCCAATCATAGGTATAAAAAATCCACTCCATTCAACAAACACTTGTCTTGCAACCACATGTCCAAATGTAAATGATCCATAATTTCTAAACTGACCCTTGTTTAATTTTCTTTCAGTAGTTGATAAATACAACATTGTGAGGACCTTCATCATCAATTACGTGTCACTGATTATGTTCAACGTGTCACGTTTCTATGCCACAGAAAAATCCAGACGTATGTTCTTGGCTTCTTTTCCATAAGTCAAAACTGCATGAAATTATTGACTATAGTCACTCTGGCATTGACGATTATATTGTTGCTAACCACTTTGATAATTTGGACATTCTGGAACCGTTAACTGTCGTCTAGACTGATGTAATCTTCGGTCTGTTCTTTTTATTTGAAAGTCGATAGGTGCCAAGATGATCAAAGATGACGTGGGATGAAATCCTACCCATTGGGTTTCTTGCATTGTATCATCAGCGGTGGCATGTCAAACAAATCGAGTTTAGACTTGTGCATTCGCAAGAATATTGGTGCTTCATTTTCCTTTAATCAGTCAGGAATCATAAACCTCCAATTCTCTACTAGTTTTTTTCCTTCTTTCCTTATTCATTTCATGGGAGTCTGTATGTCTTTGGGTCTGAATAGACGTCGACACCTCTTCCTGGCCATTGTTTGCTGTGGCGTAAACGAGGACTTAATGCCTTCGCCAGAATTTATACTTGTCTTGGCGCCCTAGGAGGTCTTTTCCTGCTTGAGTCAACACATTTTCTCTGCTTTCATCGAGATTTTTTACGATTTTGTTGGTCGATGAGTACGTTTTGGAGAAATTCGTATTCTTGCGTCAACGCTGCATCTTTTAAAGCATCCAATCCTCAAATATCTAAGTTCTTCATGAAGGGTTCTACCGTACGGAGAGTTGATTTTAGCATACCTCGTACGTAAACCTTTCCCGCATTATGGAGCTACTCCTTGTTAAGCAGGAAAGATATTTAATAATTCACTGGAGAATCTTTTTCTAACATGTAGTTTAACGGTGACTTTTTTTTTTTGAGAATGCAATATTTTATCCAGATCTCATTTTATATTAATGATCGTTCCCTTAGCCTATGTGGTTAGAGCGTCCGCCTCTGATGCGAGAGGTCGCGGATTCGAACCCCGGCCGAGTCATACCAAAGACATAACAATTTTACTAGCTTTTTCGCTTGGTGCTCAGCATTAAGAAGTTAGTGTTAGGACTGGTCGGCCTGGTGTCAGGATAATGTAACTGGGTGGGACATGATTCCCCATGTCTGTGGCGTGATTCCCCAGTGCTAGATATCACTACAAACTGCCACACTGCAGACATCGTAGCGATATGACTCAGATTGTGAAAGCTACGTTAAACATCTAACAAACACGCACACTTTTATATCAATACTGACACTGTTAAAATACGATTTGCTGACAGGAAGATAATGCACAAATTCTGGGTAAACGGGATACGTTATTCCTCCTTCATCGTAAGCAGGCATGGCAGAATTCACTTTGAAAGGAACGAATCTCAGCAGCGTAGCAGCTATGTTTCCTACGATGTTGTAATCAACGGCATTAGAATGCACAAACATGAAGTATCGTCTGTCATTCAGCTCAGTGGGACAGTGGAAATACTTGAAGAATCAATCGTTGCTGTGCTGTGAATGTCTTTCTGTTGAATGCGGTGCTATGTTCGTGTTTCACCCAGAATAGCAAACAAACTGGAATAAAATCTGATAGGAAGCATTTTATAACGTCAGAAAAATATATTTAAAGCCGGTGAGCTGTTGTATGGTACTTGATCAGTACACTTCGGCTAGTTTTCTCCAGTACGTTGCCAAACTGATTGTTGAAAATAGTTGAAATTGTTTTCAGCATTAAAATAAAATTCTACAGGAAATCGCATGGAATAGAGAGGTTCAGTTGGTTATTCGCTGGTGATGGTGTTTTGGATTCGCAAATGAGATGATCATCTTTGTCCAAGTGTTATGTTCGTTGAATCTTTTGACTAGGAAAGTGGTTTGACCTTTAACCATATTCATGACTTGAGTGGGATAAATGATTTATAAAAAGCTACTTCTTAATGAGTTTAGTAATCCAACTGTAAGGCTTGAGGCAATGTGGCTGTGAAAACTGTAATGTGTTGCTGGTAAAATCATTCATAGAACTATCACTTGGCAATGTTAAAAAACTTGATTATTCATAATTCGATTTGTTGTGGTCTCCAAAGAGTAGCTCGTTGTGAAAAGGAGAATGATTTTTCAAATGTAGAGGGCTGCTACTGTAACTGGATGAGATGTTTTGCTGGCATTGGTGAAACTACCGTTATTTTTGTTATTGTCGGTATATTTCAAACAAACACATTCTTTTGACATGCTCTTCCACATTCGCTCTGTCGATCTTAAATTGTTTCTAAGAGGAACGTTTATCTTCAAGTCTGCCCGTCCGTTGGGTATTCATTATTTGGTAAGTGTTTGGAGTTAGTCACTAGAAACATATTTGTTTTACAATTTGTAAAATAAAGTTTGGAATTTTTTAATTTGGCGGACTTTTTTCAGTTTTCGCTGAATTCTGCATAATTATCTTTATTCTCTAATTTTATAAGATACAGTTGTAAATGTTTTGCATTTTAATCTTATTAACATGATGATAAATTACCGATGTGGACGAGTTTACTGAGTCACAAATTAAACTTTCAAATAAGTAAACGAAAGAACATGATATTTGCAATTCCCACAACAAACGTGAGAGACGCAGTATTGAAAATACCATTCTGATCATTTAAATATTTATTTAGGAGAAATGTTCCTAATGTTTTGCAAATACTTTCGTTCAGATGATGACAAGTGTTAGAAAAGCATATTGAGGTCAAGGGTTATCGCATATATATCAGAGATGTACCATTTTATCAGTCAAAGTACTAAATTCAAGAATAAAAAAATGCAACTCAAGGTTTTGGTAGAAAAGAAAGAGCCTCAGAGCCAATAAGCCCAGACGACAAAGAATTCTTATTTCCGCTGGCTAATTGGACTGTCACAAAGGGGCTGTTTTGCAATCTTCCACGTTAACATCTTTTGATAAAATGTTTGGATTTTGTCTGGCGAAAGAAGCCATACAGATCATGTATATAGCTGGGGTCCCTATAAAGAGCAAGCAAGTAACAAGGCATAAACTTGTCTTCTTTAGCTGGTCATAAGAACGGCGAAAAATATACTTACATATCTGCATCTTTAATTTCTTGAAAATTTACTTTCTTAGTTCTGCAAATCCGAATTACATGACCCATATCATGGGTTCCTAAACTTGAAACACACTGCAAAATTGTACGGTAATTTCGATTACATTTCCAACTACAATCACATTCTGCTTACTGCATTCAAGTGAAATGAACGTGATATTCGATAGCGTCTTTTTGATACTTTCAGTTGAAAGAATTCATATTTTTCCCTCATTCCGGACAAGCAATGATAGATGAGAAATACACATGCTGCTGATTCAATGCTGGTCCTTTCGGTAGAGGTTCAATAACTTAAATCACATGTACATCGTACAGAATTCACACAGCTAATTAATCCAGTCCAATACAAGCAGAAAAGCAGAACTGAATAGAATCGACAAAATCGATCCATTCCAGACCAACTGGAAAAGTAGATTTGATGTGCATCCATTCACAATATGTCTCTAAATTTAAACTTTAAGTAGACCAAAACGAGAATTATTTTTGAAACTAATGAGCGCGTGATTAAGTTGAAATGTCGCTGGGCAGTTCTACGTACGCATTAATATTCTTACTGTGTATTGATGAATGTACGGTTGTGTATTTATTTTGGAATACATTATAAATTCAATTACTTTGTTTCTTGTAGTGTTTTTTATTATTAATTCTTAGTTAGAAAAGGAAAATGAGTATATAATAGAAAGGTAACTGCATTTGTATTGGGAAAATAATATGAACTCGTTTTTCGGTGTAATATTTCACTCCCAAGGCATTGCAGTACTATTCAGAAAAACTCGGTCATATTTTCCCATACAAATGCAGGAATCTATAAGTACTGGTCACTACACGAAGCATATAGATGGTATGGTGTCGTTGACTGGATTGTACAACGCAGCAGCACCGTACGATTATATAGCGCTTCAAAAGTTAGATGATAAAAATAAGGTATAGTGTGGGGCGTAGGATAGTAGATTACTGAGGAATAAGTAAATAGTCAAAAAGTGATTGTAGGATAGTATATATGGAGTTCTGAATAGTAAACAAACTAGCTCTTGCTGGAGAGTAATCAACAAGTGGCTGTTGGAAAGGGGGAATGTCGTATTGTAAGGGCGTGTGATAGATTGTAGATAAATACGTTCCTTGGTCCCCATAAACTTTCGACCATTTGTGCCTATAAACTTATACCCATAAAATGTTTGACCCTATAAAATGTCTGACCAATAACACCATTCCAATCGTAAACCTATGGACATTTTTAACATAGGATTACCTCTTGTCCCCATACTGTCCCATAATGTAAACCTGTTGGGTAATGTTAATTGCCCCTTGTCACCCAATCACCACACATTACTACCGGAGTCAGATCTAAACCGAGGCTTTAGCAGGCATTTAGCTGAATGTTGTAGGTTGTAACTGTAGTATTACTGTAACGGAACACAGATTTCATTTCCGGATCATCACCAAGGCTTTATTACTCACTGTACACTGTCGCCGAAATACACACAGACAACCACACCATAAGCTCATATTCTCAAGAATAAATAATTACCTTTAAATCCCTACACAAAAATGCACAAATAAAACTCTTCTATCACCACCAAAATGAGAGAGGAAAAAATGTTCTAGAAGTAGACTAGTATATAGTATTCGTGGGTACTGAACTGGAAGTATTAATTGTGACCCGATTCCATACGTATAACGGAGTAGCGGAGTGCAACGCGGGGAGCATAGGAAGTAGGGAACCAGACTACTTTAATCCTAACTTCGTCTCCAGAGAATAAACAGAATGTGAAAAGCCTGTACAAAGGACTATATTGAACAAGGGCCATTTTCTGCCCCCGTTTTTATGGGGAAAAATTCTTGTAAATATCACAACTCTGTGTCTCATTGTATTATTCGATGTATAAATCACCATATTCTGCGTTAAATATGCAGATAAATTTCTTTTTCATACCTAAACACGACCTTTGAACATGGGCTAGTATGGGAAATTAAAGAGAAAATGCTACATTTGAGCAACTTGAAACTAGAAATAAGATCTAAGCGCAAGGTATTTACACTGATTGATTAATTTTTATGAAAATTTTTGGGTTCTCATATTAACTTATGTGAGCACGTTTGCGTTAATCACTAAAAACTAAAAAATTCTTGAATTTTGCTGTCTATGTATCATTGTCGTTGTTTTCCCTGTTGCACGATAGCTGCCTACGTATCGCTACGTGTGAGCAATTAGACCCGCATTTCTAGAGTGTGCTATATTATTTTCTTCATTATTATATTTTAAAAAAATTCCGGGAATAATACATATTCAGATATTTTAAAAACAATGTGATCCATTCATTTCTCTCTTTCTTCACTCTTTCTAAATTGCCTTGGGAACACGATTTTTCGAAGAGGCGTTGAAGGGGCACTTGGAACTATATGTAAACAAAGACTACGTGGAGTAAACATGAAATGGAATTGTAGTTTTACGTTGCCAGTTTTTTTGCAAAAGGATGCTGTAAATAATATGATAAGTACATATATTATTTATTTTATACATAAATAACTGGGGTTTATCTTCATTTCCATCACGATACCGTTTACTACGTTTAATTTACTCACTATTATAGTGTAATTCCGTGCACGTAATCTTTAAAATGAATCTGTCAATTTCCAGATCGAAATAACAGTTACAACCAGCGTAGTTTTTCATTAATTTTTGTTCAATGGGGCTTAGCAGCAGGGAGGGTGGACCCTACAACTCTTTGGCTTAATTATATAGACCTTATTTTTGAAATTAAAGGTTCCTACGAAAGGCTGTAAAACAAAACGTTTTTGTCTTAATAATGAAAACTTCTCTAATTGACCAGATTTTTTCTGATTTTTTTCACAATCTGGTCACTTAATTTTTTGTCGTCCACCCTCCCTGCTGCTATGGTTTTTATCCAAAAATTGTATCAAGTCCGTTACGATATCTTGACCTAGGATCATGTAAATTTATCGTTACAAAACCAAAGAGAGCAGCTTGTGCTTTTGAAAAGAAATTTTTAAATTTGTTCATGTCCATGTCCCCAGAACACCAAGTATAATAAATATTCTGCAGCGTATGATTATCTACGCCATTAAATACAACTAAAACGTTACAGTTATCCCTGATTACTTTTGGAATTTGTGTATAACGCTGTGTAAAATAAATCACGTCTGTGTTTTTATGTCTACCTCGTGAAAATATTCTAGCTGGATTTGATTGTTTATCCAGCATGACATCATCATACACTACTAAATTATTAATGAATCCATCCAGATCATCTACGGATGGCGCTTCATCAATATCAGTAATAAAGTCTATGACATTATCTTCATGCAACAATTTTGCGTTTTCATTAAAATCTTTAAGTACTTCATAACATCGCTGATCATCTACAGATGGCGCTACTAAATATAATTTATCCCACTTGAGCCATCGCATTATTAGATTAAGCAGTAATTGCGTTTTTCCACTTCCAGATGGACCTATTATAATCATTCTGATAGAATTCGGAAGTGCTGGATGGTGTTTTACTGGTCCTTGTTTTCGTGTCGCAGAAAAGTCAATTATATCCATATAATTAATAATATGAGTCTATATTGTGTTCGATGCAGAGCACCTACCGATACTACTGAATTAACGACAATAACAACAAAAAATAAAAGACGAGCACTTACAGGTAAGTGTGTGAAATGTGGTACCAAGAAATATAAGTTTATTCCAACAAAGACAGGTGGGGGAGATATCGCTGCTTCGTTAGGAAAATTACCGGGAACTCCATGGGCTAAATATCCCGGTGAGAAACATTTACCCGGATATAATTATTGTGGTCCTGGAACTCGTCTTGATATCCGACTTGATGATCAAGATCAACGAAAACCAGGAGAGTATCCAGTAAATAAGATTGATCAAGCGTGTTACGTTCATGATGTCGCGTATAAAAGTAAGGATTTACAACAACGACATCTCGCAGATGTGAAATTGATTCACGCATTAAATTCTATACCAAATAAATCTCTCAGAGAAAAATTAGCTAGTTTTCTAGTAAAAACTGCTATGAAAGGTGAACTAGTGTTAGGGGCTGGCAATTAATTATATAACTATCATAATGGAATCTGTTTATTATTCCCCGAGAGGATTCTGGAGAGGTAAAGCAGCGATTAGTAAACTCGCCGAAGCAGCAAAAGTTTCACGTAATGTCGCTGCATCATGGTTAGCACGACAGGCAATATGGCAAATCTTCCTAAGTCCACCTAAAAGAATTCAGTATGCGCATTTTGATGTCAGCGTTCCTAATGAAGTTCATCAAGCGGATATTTTATTTTTACCACACGATACCATTAAAACACGTGGACGAAAATCACGCACGTACAAATACGCATTAACTGTCGTTGATGTTGCAAGTAGATATAAAGAAGCGGAGCCTTTATCAACAAAGACAACATCTAAAGTTGCATCTGCGTTTGAGCGCATTTATCAACGTGGTGGTCTACGATGGCCACGGTTATTACAAGTTGATTCTGGTAAAGAATTTCTTGGAGTAGTATCATCGTTGATGAAGAAACATAACGTTAAAATCAGATGAGGACACACTGAAATTCGTCGTGATCAGGCAATCGTTGAACGATTTAATAGAACACTTGCTGAGCGGTTATTCGGATACCAATATGCAAAGGAAATATCTACTGACTTCAAGGATAGATCTCGTGAATGGGTTGCAAGATTACCGAGTGTGATAGCTGCGTTGAATAATGAAATTGCTCGTGCAACTTCCATGAAACCTTATAATGCGATCAAAAAAAAGATATACCAATACGACGTGAATCTTTCTCTCAGCCAGTATTAGGTAATGTAACTGTAAGATATTTATATGAACCTGGCGAACTTGAAGGTGGTAAAAAAAGAGCAACCGATCCTATCTGGAGCGTGACTACACATAAAATTTCTAGCGTGGTTAGATCCACTGGTAGACCTCCAATATACAGACTAGATTCTACAGCCCCTCAACGTGGATTTGTACGTGAACAATTGCAAGTAATTCCTGAGGATACGCAATTACCACCAAGCTCAATTTTGTAAACGTCCAGATCCTCGACGTCGATTACACTCGAGACAGGTCAACATCACATTATCACGTGTATGACTGAGATCACTATTAATTCTGTCTACGGTAAATTGTCTTGGATTATTATTTGAATGCTGCCATGACATATTACAGTTGCAACTTGCGCAATGATTATGTTGTAGTTGTTTTAGTGTTATAATAAATTCAGCATCAAGATCAAAGTCACGCTTATTTGTTTTGTCACACTGTTTATAGCTGACTAATTTTTTATTGATATCGATATTGTTAGTGATTTCTTCAGTTACGTAATCTACAATAACTCTACGCAGTTGCGATATTCTCCTGACTCGAGATACGGCGAGATAGACTAAATTCGACCATTCAATACGATCATCTACAATCCAGATTTTAGTATCAGTTATAGTTAATCCCTGCGACGAGTGAATCGTTATAGCATATCCTAACGTCCATGGCGATTTATCCATATTCAACGCGCTCTCAACGACATCAACAACAACCAACACGATATCATTCAAGACAAGATTCTGTACCCTCGGTGGAACCAAGGTACCTGGTATTTCAACTTCAATATTTTGTCGTCGAGTATCTGAGGGGCGATAACATAATGGTACATGTAGATCCGGAAACTTTTCTTTATGTAACGTAAATAATTTATCCTGTAGTTCATCACGAACTATCTTTCTACTGGCGACTATCAAATCAGCAGGTCTCCATAAAGTCCAAAATTCATTCATAGAAATTTCTGCAATTACTTTACGCAGTATCTCGCATTGTATTTGATCTGGCTGAAGTCTGATTAATCTTTTAAGCTCTTTCAGCGGTTTATTGATAGCTCTATGGTCATCATGTATTTCTTCATAATAATCTACATTATTCTTTAGCCATTCATGTGGAGACTGTCCAACAAAGGGTGGTGGTTGACCATTATGGCCACACATAATCACAGCAGTATTCTTCAATAATAACCATTCAAGAAATGTTTTTAGTGTTTCTAACGACACCGTGCATATCTCGTCCCATATAATATATTTAGGTATATATTTCTCACCCATTCGTCCAGGAGTCCATATGTCTCCACACCATCTAAAGAAACTGTGATATGTACATGATTTTACTCCTCGTTGCTTTATTTCTCTGGCGAGTTTGTGCGTCGGTGTTAAAACAATCATATCTGATGTATTATTTATAAATAAATTAATTACACGAGTTGTTTTACCTGAACCACCACACCCATTAAGATAAACGGTTTTATGTCTAGATACAGGATCGTACACAGATGGTGCAGATGATTTTGATATTTGATTATTATTTTTATAATATGTCTCCGCAATTTCAACATCGGCAGATTCAGAATAACTAAGTATATTTTCTTGTTTTATCCTCCATGTTCCCCATTCACCATTACCAAGTAGCGGTTTTAACAAATCTGTATATTTTTTATTTATGTAGAACGAATCAGTAGCGACTCTGACAGCGTAACGGGGAAATTTATTTATCATCGATAATAGATTTATCGAAACATACGCTAACATCGAAGATCTTAAATGAGTAAACTGCGGTGACTCGCCATCAAGATAGCTCACAATGGTACCTAGTTTTGTTCCATTTGATAAATAAGCATTACATCTGTTTATAAATGTATTTTTCTCCGTTGTATCAGCGATTATAAAATCTAGTTCAGCATCGTCCATAATCAATCTTGTACACGTTCGTTTATGATCGTATGAACCACCTTGAGTAAATTTACCGATTATTTTTCTACCAAGATCTTTTGCAAGTTTCTCATCGTACTCGTTTCTGCATTTATTTATTTTAATAACATAATCTTCATCAATATCAGGGAATTCTTTTCTGGTATCATCGATATTAAATCTGTTCGGTTCTGGTAACCAAACTTGCTTCTGTGAACTATATGATATAATCGCTTCAGTTACTCTCAACGATATTAAAAATCCAACATCAAGCATATATCGCAATAGTACTATCGGAACCCAACATCGCTCTGAAAAATGTTTTCCGAACCAAATATAAATAATCGGATGGAGATCTTCTCTAAACTCGAATGATTCTACGTGAGCAAATCCTGTTAAGTCAAAATCTGGTAAGGGTCCGTTTATTGCAACCCTGGTCATGTCATGTGTAGGATGTCCGAATCTCTTAAAGTATTTAGAACATTCTCCATATCCAAGAAAACTCCCAGGATAACACGCTACCATATCAACCGAGATAACATCACTATGGTTGTATTTGGTGTTCCGTTATCCACCGTGCCCATATTCTATACAACTTTTCTTGACATCTTCAAGGAATTCCGATCGTATTGGTTTCCATAAATTTTTCTCCTGAGCGAAATGAGCCGCTACAGATGGAACTGTAAAACAATTATTTAATAATTGTCTAACTTTGACATCGTCTGAATTATATTTCAGCGCAAGATGTTCCATTTCCTCATGGAGAAATTCTGTACGATAAATATCACCATTGGGTCGTACAAATTGATCATAATGATTATATTCCGAACTCTGAAATAACCAAACAGAAACAGGATCGGTTTTACTAATATTTTTAATAAAATCAAAGATATCACCGTCATAAAATTTAACCGTTCTATCTCGTGGAAATATTGTTACTGCATTAGTCCATGCGTGCGCGTTATGATCAATAATATCTATAGGAGTTCCATTTTTTATATACTTCGGTTTGTACAAAATCTCTCCGGTTAATGTTTTTACTGCTATTGGAAATCTTAATTTTTTCTCTAGCTCAGCGACATCTTTGATAGACGCTCCGGTATCTTTAACGGACTCTGCCCAGTCATTTATTTTTTTACGTCTTAAATCAGTTAAACCATTACCACGTATCGCGTTTGTAAAGTGTTCTGTAACTCGTTCAGCTACACAGTTTATTCTTGACTCTGACAATCTCATAGGTTTTAGATTCCCGACGTCAGGTTTATCATTCAGAGGAAATATTCCATAGACAACAGCAGTTACAGGGTACGATTTCTCATAATACGGTTTATCAATGCCAGTAAGTATTCCGGGTTTAGATTTATTATTTAAGAAAATAATATTACCCCCGGACTGCACACGGACTGGATCACGCTTATCACGAATAATCTAAATATCTTCTTCTGTATTTACAATAAATTTTATTAAAATAAAATATTTTTGATCATCAAGGTGATTAATAATTACTTTTCCCCGTTTGTCATTCATCATATTAGTAACATTTCCAACTCTGAATGTTGACCATACATGAGCAGCGCCACTATTACGAAATTCATTTTTTGCTTCACGAATACGTTCGGTTACATCCTCATCCGTTAATGCCAGATCTTGCATCGAAAGTACTAAATTTATATTCTGATAGTCTGTCAAGATCGAATCTGGTTGCGTAGGGTTCAATTGCGGATAATTTTTCCATATTATAATTAAGGCAAGTATATATTTAATTGAACATTAATCTTTTGTATATGATTCAACCAAATCAATGCCACTGGTTAAAAATCGGTTATACGTCTCCGTGTAACAGAACATGCGTGAATGAATACTGTAGTTATCATATGCAATGTGTCAGAAATGGGAGTCTAGGACCAAAACCGTGTATCGTGTGTAGCGCTGGAGTGCGAGGAAAAACTCAACTGTGTGCGCAATGCGGTGGTAAAAAATACAGAGAGTTGAAACGATATTACGATAAAAAATATAACGCTGACTCTCCTATAAAAACCGAAGAAGATTATCTGGCTAGATTTTCAAAAAACAATGATTTAGACAAATAAATATTATATATAAATGGAACAAAACGAATTTGTGTCACATCTAATCCTTACCAATTATGAAGCATCTCGTGATGGCGTGATTAGAAACTGCAGATTAAAAAAAACAGTCGGTAGTGTTACCAATACTGGTTATCTTGCGTTTAATACCAAAAGAAATAAACATTATTTATCACATAGATTTGTGATCGAGTGTTATTTTAGATTGATCAAAGATGGGTATGTGGTAGATCACATCAACGACAATAAACTTGATAACTCACTTGGAAATCTACGTATTATCACGCAAAGTGAAAACTGTAAGTTTGGGAAAACAGGTCGCGCAGGACATACTGTAAAACCTATTAAATCTGTAAATGCAGATGGTGAAGAAATTGTGTTCAAGTCAATTAATTCTGCTGCCAAGTATTTTGACATAGTACCACAATCGGTACAACACGTGGCAGACGGGGTTACAAGATCTACTTTTTCCAAAAGATTTACACAAAAAATTAGGTTTCAATACGTTTAGTCTACCGTATTTTTAATGTTACCAAATGATTACTTGATACCTACTGAAATATAATGGTTGGAATACAATATGAGGTATCCACAGAAAAATATCCAAATCTATGAGAGATACCTACTGAAACGTTAATTTTCCCAAGGATTTTGTTTAGCCATAATTACAGTCAATGGTCCATCATTATCGCTGTCATTTTCACTCGTATTTTCACAATGTTCTCTTAACTGTCTTATACGAAAGTTCATGATCTTTCTCTGTTCGTATTCGTGAGATAATTCTAGCTTGATTTTGTCAATAGCGTTTGAGAGAGGCACAAATAATTTTACTTGATCATCAGTGACAGTTGCCAGTGACTTTAACATTCCTTGCTGGATAATTTTCATAAACTTGTAATCAGCGGATAGCGTAAATCTGTTCTCGTTCTTTCGTTGTTGTAATGAGTCAAAATCACATAGAATCTTTTCAGCATTAAGATTGTCAGATACATTGATACCGTTATGTTGTAATTCTTTAATCGCAGAAACAATGACATTGATATTTTCAAAATTCATTATATAATAAGTGTTTATTTAATATAAAAATAAACAAAAATATACAGCGCGGGGTGACATTCGGTCTACCATTCCATAGATGTATCAGATAAACCTAATGAGGTTCCGAATCCTTGTTTAGACATTTACCCCCCAAGAGACCCCTAAATATCCGTAACCGAAACTTTAGAGGCTCAGAGGGTTGTCTATACGTGTTATTTGTTTACCCCCGAAAGAATTCCTAAATATCCGTAACCGAAACTCTAGGAACTCAGAGAGTTGTTTATACACGTGTAGGTCTTATTTTAGGGACCAATCAGATTCTGTTTATTGCCTTACAAGAATTCCTAGATATCCGTAACCGAAACTCTAAGAATTCAAAGGCTGATTGGTCTTTGTGACCTGGAATCTCATTAGGTTTATTTTTAGTTTTGCGATTGTGTCTTTTGGAATGACCCTTGTGTGGGGTACCCCTTTAGTGAAGTCACAAGGTCACGACCTCATATCACCCCCCGCTGTAT
>JAECUM010005114.1:0-11967 GCA_016617855.1 Megalonaias nervosa | reverse complement strand
GTCCCATATTTTATTCCCATGCATATTATTATCCAAGATCCAGATTAAAAACTTAAGGCTTCAATAGGATTGCACAGTCCCATATTTTATTCCCATGCATATTATTATCCAAGATCCAGATTAAAAACTTAAGGCTTCAATAGGATTGCACAGTCCCATATTTTATTCCCATGCATATTATTATCCAAGATCCAGATTAAAAACTTAAGGCTTCAATAGGATTGCACAGTCCCATATTTTATTCCCATGCATATTATTATCCAAGATCCAGATTAAAAACTTAAGGCTTCAATAGGATTGCACAGTCCCATATTTTATTCCCATGCATATTATTATCCAAGATCCAGATTAAAAACTTAAGGCTTCAATAGGATTGCACAGTCCCATATTTTATTCCCATGCATATTATTATCCAAGATCCAGATTAAAAACTTAAGGCTTCAATAGGATTGCACAGTCCCATATTTTATTCCCATGCATATTATTATCCAAGATCCAGATTAAAAACTTAAGGCTTCAATAGGATTGCACAGTTGTTTAGAATCTACATCTACCTCAAGGGATATAACTGCCAAGTTTGACTGTCTCCGTGTCCAGAACTGAAAGGTTAATGCTTAACGTCTCAATAAAGTGGTTTTCTCTGTATTTTGGAGATAATACCATGAGAATACTACAGTGAACACTCACTATTATGCCCCACTATATAAAGCAGTACCTTATATCTGGTAGGTAAGGCCATGAATCCCAATCCATTGACTTAAAATTCAGTCACAGCACTAATTTTTTAAAAATCTCCTTTAAGTATGACTGATGAAAAACAATTATTTTTAAAATTAGTAATCCTTTTCTCAATAAAGATCACCTCCTTTATCAGGCCAGATTTTCCATCTATACTTTAACACTATTTTTGTAGCCCACATCACATGATACCTCTACATTAAGGTCACATTTGTCTCACACATGGGGTGACCTTATAAGATGGGGATCAATGTACCCTAATGTATAGTGTAGAATAAACCCAATTACACATGAAATATATGTCAGCATAAGGTGACAACTTGTAGTACACCCTTCTCACTCATGAATTGCCCTGTATTATTACTTGAAGTACACTCTTGGCTGACATGAACAGCCCTGTATTACTACTTGTAGTACACTCCTGGCTGACATGAACAGCCCTGTATTACTACTTGTAGTACACTCCTGGCTGACATGAACAGCCCTGTATTACTACTTGTAGTACACTCCTGGCTGACATGAACAGCCCTGTATTACTACTTGTAGTACACTCCTGGCTGACATGAACAGCCCTGTATTACTACTTGTAGTACACTCCTGGCTGACATGAACAGCCCTGTATTACTACTTGTAGTACACTCCTGGCTGACATGAACAGCCCTGTATTACTACTTGTAGTACACTCCTGGCTGACATGAACAGCCCTGTATTACTACTTGTAGTACACCCCTGGCTGACATGAACAGCCCTGTATTATTACTTGTCAAACATGATTTTGGCTTATATAAACACCCCTGTATTGTTTCTTGTAGTACACTCTTGGCTGACATGAACAGCCCTGTATTACTACCTGTAGTACAATCTTGGCTGACATGAACAGCCCTGTATTATTACTTGTAGTACACTCTTTTAAGAGACATGTCAACAATCATCATCTGCTTGAACATTAGGCTAGATACTTGTATTCACTACTTGCTGTTATATACCATCCATACTCGCTTATAAGTCAATTGAAACTGCAGACAACAAAGATCCTGATCTACCATAGTATAATGCACCTGCAGACTAGGGTCTATGCTGTTTGTTCTACTGATTACTCCTAACAAACTGCACAGACCCAGATCTGCTGTTGCATTATGTGACGGCAGATCTGGTTCTGTGCAGTTTGCAGTTGGACTCATCTTATAAGCGAGTATATGTGGTAATCTGCATACATGAACTGCATAGCTCAAAATCACTAAAAAACAAGCCTTTACCTTCATTAATAATAGTTATATTTTTTTTTAAATCTGTGTACACCTGTCACTTCCTAGGTACCACAATATGATTTATAAGGTCACTAAACAGGTAACAGCTGTCATTTTTAATTAAAAAAAACATGAAATCCAGAAGGTGTCATGCAAGCCATTGGGTGCTTCATGAAATGGAAAAAGTACAGTCTCTATAGCCCAAAAAGACTTTAAACTGAAACAATTCATCATGATGTTCAACTAACCTGCTGTTTCAGGTGCTTCTCTAATTTCTCCAACTCCCGAATCCTTTGTTTCAGTACATCTTCTGGTTTATCCATCATGGCTGCTTCCTGGTTCTTCTGACTTTCCAAAAGGTGCACTTTCTCTCTCAAGGTCCTCACAGTAGTCTGCAGGGCATGTATTGTCCCCAGTAAGGTCTCTGTGTCATACTTTTCAGGAATAATTGAGGACCCTGTCTCCAAATTAAGATCTCCTTCCTTCGATGGGTATCTGTCAAGGTAAATAAATTCACTGCTACTATCGCTCTCTATTGCTGGGGATCTAACTATTGGGGAGGAGAGGGAACTGATGTCTGCTAAGTAGAGAGGTGTTATAGGAGACTCTAGTTTCCGCCACAGAATGGCTTCATTATTTCTCTGGACTTTTGATCCACTGTTGGACGCAACATTTTCTCCATATGCTGTTGTGTCTATTATATCAAAGCTCTCATTGCTGTTTCTTGAAGATGTCCTGTAATAAAAATCAAAGCAAATAATGACACTTGTACATTTACTATATATACATGTATTTCATCAAATAATCTGAACCTTATTTTTGGCTAATCACTATTTAGCTAATTATAACTCTGGATTAATACATCTAAATGTACCTCGACTACTGATGACATTTGTTGTTCCAATTAAATAATGGATATATTTCATCAAGTGTTTGAAAACACACTATTTTCATGAGTGCCAAAGAGACAAATGAAAATACTAGAGGTTTCAACCACTCAATGAAATATATGTTATTCAATAGGAACATGAATATTTTCTTTTTTTAATTTATAGTAATAATAATAATAATGAGGACTTTGTATAGCGCCTAATCTTTAGAAGCTCTAAGCGCTTTACAACATTTGACAACACTTAAAAAAACATATATAATGATATGATTACAAAAATAAAAACAAACACCATGAAATTAGAAACAGAAAACATGCTGTAAATATTTAAGGTAAGGATACATTATTAGGTCTTTAAGTCTGTTCTTGCAGTTGAAATAGGTGAGTTTTAAGAGCTCTCTTAAATGAGACCATTGTGTCTTTGTGTCTAAGTGCAGTGGGCAATTCGTTCCACATTGCTGGGCCCTGGTATGCAAAAGAGCGTTGTCCATATGATTTCATTTTCATAGTGGGAATAATGAGAATACAAGTGTCAGAAGAGGAGTGTAAGTATCTTGCAGGTGTGTACACATGGGTGAGGCCAGATAGGTATGTTGGACTGGAGCCCGTCAGTGAAACGTAGCACAGAGAACAAATTTTGTGTTTAATTCTGGATCGTATGGATAGCCAGTGTAGGGTACAGAGCAGGGGAGAGGCGTGCTCTGATCGTGGTACTCTAAGGATGACCCGAGAAGCTGTGTTTTGAACTTTTTGAAGTTTCTGGAGTAGATATTGAGACGAAACAGACAGAATTGAGTTACAATAATCCAGTCCTGAAAGTACTAAGGAACACACAAGTGTTTTAGTGGCATCAACTGAAAGATACTTGCGAATGGAGCTAATGCATCTCAGCTCAAGATATGCAGCCTTGCATATGTTCATGACATGTTGGTGCAATGAGAGAGTACTGTCAAGAGTAACACCGAGGTTTTGTACTGACTGTGTGAATTTAATGTTGGTGTTGCTGATATTTATTGTCTGAGGTAAAGAATGTGAATGAGAAAGTCTTTGTGTTGTAATCAGGATGGCTTCAGTTTTATCATCATTCATCTGCAGCTTGTTACATGTCATCCATGATTTCACATCAGAAATGCACCTCTCTATGCCTTGGATGGTAACTTCAACTTCAGTTGGATGGCTAGATTTGTATATTTGGGTGTCATCAGCATACAATTGGGGACACTGGATGATGATCTATGACACTTGAGAGTGGCTGAGTGTATAGAATGAAGAGAACAGGTCCAAGAACAGACCCCTGTGGAACACCACAGCGTAGATCAACTGGTCTGGTGTGTTTACCATTTGTGGACACAATTTGTGTCCTGTTGACTAAGTAGGACTTGAACCATAGTAAGGCCATATCATGAATGCCAAATACATGCTGGAGACGGTGAAGTAATATATCATGGTCTATAGTGTCAAATGCTGCAGACAAGTCAAGAAGAGTGAGGACTGTAATCTTTCCGCTATCCAAAGCAAAGAGAAGGTCATTGACTACTTTCAGAAGAGTAGTTTCAGTACTGTGGCAAGGGCAATATGCAGACTGTACATTGCTAAAAAGACTGTTTGAATTCAGATGAAATACAAGTTGGGATAGAACGACTTTTTGTAAGATTTTTGACATGAGATTAGAAACTGGGTGGTAGTTCTTTAAATCATTATGGTTGAGTGTTGGTTTCTTCAGCAGAGGCTTTACAATGGCAGTTTTGTAAAATGATGGGAATTCCCCAGATGAGAGAGAGGTATTAATAACATCAGTTAATGAAGGCAATATTGGATCCAATGGACTCTAGCAGCAGTGACGTCGGAATCGGATCAAGTTCACATGACTTTGGTCAACTCTTCATCACGATTGTACATACTAAATCCATAAAGACAGGTTCAAATGCTGCTAACGGTTGCCACTGAAATTCTGTATCGCAACTGTATGGTGACGACAAGTCAACTGAAATTGTGTTGTCAAGTTTATCTCTGATAGTTTGTACTTTGTCACAGAAGACATTTGCAAACGGGTCCGGAAGGTCGACTAGAGAGAAGGTAGCTGGAAGTGGTGTACATTTGTTCCTTGACATTAGCTTGTTAGTAATCTCAAATAGCTCTTTGCAGCTGGAACTTTCTTAGTACTGTAGTGGGCTGATTTCGCTGCATGGACTATGTTTTGTGACATTCTTCTTAGCGGCATCATAAATCTGCTAATGAATAGTGAATTTATTATCTAATCTGTCAACTATCTAAAGTAGCAAATGTATTAAAAATGAAGATACCTTACAGCAATGTAGGTGGTGTACTGTTCATCTTCAGCTGTGTTCTGTGCACAGAAAATATCAGCAGTAATTTATTTTTCTTTCCCAGTGGTGAAGACAAAAATACAATGTGGGATTTGAACCTGGTACTTCTCTGTGACAACTTGTTATGGTTACCACTGGACCAACCAATTGACAATATAGTGAATGAAATTCTTTGGTCAGAATGTTATCTATGTCTATTAGCTTGAGTGAAAAAACTATCATTGTCCTTTTCTGGGTGGTCAATATTTAAACACAGTTAATACAATGAAATTGTTATTTCACTACAAGTACAGAAATTCATATTTGTCTATATTTCTTTTGCAAGGTTTGATTACACCATACAACATAATTCACTCTTTGTATTGCAAATGCATCATCCATGAGTTTTCCAGGTTCATACTTGCCATTATCATTGTAAAGTCATAGCTCAACCTGGATGTATAATTCTATTATTGTCTTCTCCAAATGGAACTGTTCTCCTACAGCACATTATGGTGGCTATACTGAATGGTATACTATATGAATGCTGAATGAGTACTATGAATACTGAATGGTATACTATATGAATACTGAATGAGTACTATGAATAGTGAATGTATACTATATGAATACTAATGTATACTATATGAATATTTAATGAGTACTATGAATACTGAATGGTATACTATATGAATACTGAATGAATACTATAGCACTCTATGGTGGCCAGAACTCAAGGTCCAACCAGGTAACACTTAGGAGAAAAGTTCTCATTCAAGGAGGCAAGAACAGATTTTGTATTTTACATGATGTATGTGATGTTAGTGTGCAGCAACAGTGCAACTAGAACAGGTATAACTAATGTATATATATATATATATATATATATATATATATATATATATATATATATATATATATATATATATATATATATATATATATATATATATAGACAATCCAATGTTGTAACACTGAGATATTGACAATCCAATGTCTTAACATTGAGATATGGGCAATTCAAAGTCTTAATACTGAAATATAGACAATCCAATGTTATAACACTGAGATATACACAATCCAATGTCTTAAACACTGAGATTTAGACAATCCAATGTTGTAACACAAAGATATAGACAATCCAATGTCTTAATACTGAGATATAGGCAATCCAATCTCTTAACATTGAGATATGTGCAATCCAATGTCCTAATACTGATATATGGACAATCCAATGTTGTAACACTGAGATATACACAATCCAATGTCTTAACACTGAGATATAGACAATCCATTATTGTAACATAAAGATATAGATAATCCAATGTTGTAACACTGAGATACAGACAATCCAATGTCTTAATATTGAGATATGGACAATCCAATGTCTTAACACTGAGATATAGACAATCCATCTTAATACTGAGATAAAGACAATCCAATGTTATAACACTGAGATATACACAATCCAATGTCTTAACACTTAGAAATAGACAATCCAATGTTGTAACACTGAGATATAGACAATCAAATGTCTTAACACTGAGATAAATACAATCTAAGGTATTAACCCTGAGATATAGACAATCCAATGTCATAACACTGAGATATAGGCAATCTGGTGTCTTAACAATGAGATATAGACAATCCAATGTCTTCCCAGAATTGAACCAGGAACCAGTTATTCTTTAACTCAACATGAGAAACAAAACATGACTTGTATTTTAATAGATCTTATGCATAGGGAGGATAACAAAGCTAACTCATATCTTTTTTTTAAACTCGTCATGCTTAATTAGAATTATGTGTTATCATTACCAAAAATCTGATCCCTTCAGCTCCATGTCGTCCTCCTTTTTGTACTCAGGGGTTACAACTGTTTGTGACAGATATCACATAGAGTAAATATCAAGAGTTATAACTCTCTGAAATAGCTGCATAGTGTAAGCATGAGGGGTTACAAATCATAATTGATAATTGCATAGTGTAAACAATATTGGTGATTCATTTCCTTTGGTCACAATCATCTGTGTGACAGAACTGACAAATGTATTATATTTATTAGACATCAACAGCCATTTCATGATAAATGAACTCTGCTATTAAGAAATGTGCATCAGTTTTTTGTGTGTGCAAAACTCAAACTCTTTTCATATAATTTAATCACAATTTTTATGTATTTTTGAGGCTGTTTTGTATTTTTTCAATGTCTGTGATATTAGCTCTCATGGTTAGATCTCACTGTAAGATGTTTAGGACTTAACATCTCATAGTAAGATGCCTATGATTTTATATCTCTTATTAAGGTGTCTATGATTTAGGATCTCAGTGTAAAATGTTTATGAATTATGATCTCTTATTAAGATGCCTATGATTTTAGTTCTCATATTAAGATGCCCATGATTTAGGATCTCACAGTAAGATTTTTGTGATTTTAGATCTCATGGTAAGATGTCTATGACTAGAACTCACAGTAAGATGTCAACGATTTTAGTTCTCACAGTAAGATGTCTGTTATTTTAGTTCTCACAGTAAGATGATGGGAGTTTCAGAAGTGCAACCTTTTGTACATCACTTTCTGCCTGATATAGGTATGGAGGACTTGTCCATCACTCCACCTGATAATATGTATTGGGGACTTCTACATAACTCTGCCTGACATTCTATATTGGGGACTTTTCCATCAATCTGCATGATATTATGTACTGGAGACATGTCTATCACTCTGCTTGATAGTGTGTATTAGGAATCTGTCCATCACTCGGCCTGATATTAAGGGGAACTTGTCCATTATTTTCTGCCTGATATTATTATTGGGGACCTGTTCATATCTCTCTGCATGATATTACGCATTGGGGACTTGTTCACCACTCTGCCTGATAGTATGTATTGGGAACCTGTGCATGCTTTTATTGTTGAAGGTGATGATGGAACTGGTCTGCTGTGCACAAAATTTATACACTATCCAATGCTGAATCCCTCTGAAACACTGGTTGTTAGTGTGACTGTAATAAACCTCAGAAAATTCAAATTTTAGTCAATAAAAATGACACTCTTTACAGCCACATCATAATGTATGCATCAAGAGTGAAAGGTATACACCATTACATCGCTAATGCAGTTACTTTTCCAACTACAGCATGGCAGCGGTCAAAAATGAAGAAGTAGGATGGAATCATCCACATCTAATACAAAAATCAATACACATCTAATAACAAATCAATATACATCTGAGCTAATTCCCAAATCAGCCTCATAAGAAATAACAACGATATCATTTCATGCAATGTTCTTAGCTTCTTGATGAATTATCATTGATCCAGCATAGGACAAGGAGAATTTGACCACACTTGGTCCCATGGATGTTGAATAATGCAATGAACTGCTTGAGACAGACTCTGAAGCATACAGTGTATAGAGGCTTATGACACTCACAGATTTTTCTTCATATTTTCCCATTTTTGTTACTTCATGGACTAGGGCCTGTATGGAATATTATTCTATTTTACTGGAAATGTGGACAAAACTGACTAAAATCAGGCTATACTGTACAATTTAACACTGAATTTTTTTAAGTCAGATATTACCCAATAATTACACTTTTATTTATCACTGAGGAAGTAGTTTTATTCAGAACAAAATGTAGTAGACATTAATGAGATCTATTTAAGAAAAAGACCTAGAAATGTATCAATATTACACATATGTCCTCTGCTAATACAAGGCAATTAAAGGACAAAAGTAAAAAAACAAGGGCCATAACTCTGTCAGAAAATTTTGAAAATCAAACATTACCCAGGCCTCAGCAAATCTGGTTTCAGTGCAGAAGTACTTGAATTTGACAGAAATAATATTCAGATGCAACTTAAGGGTAGTGTTCTACAAGTTACTGAGCAGATAGAAAATCATGATGCAAATGAAGGACTAGGTTCTGTGCCAAACAGGGGCCATAACTCTATGAAATTGATGCATACATATGTTTCAATTGAAAACCAAAACTGTGCTAATGTAACATGTGGTATGTTAGACTCATTCAACCAAATCTCTTGCAAATAAATATTAGCTCCATGAAATCCTTGCCAACTCTTGCAAATAAATATAGCTCCACGAAACCTCTGCCAACATCTTGAAAATAAATATAGCTCCATGAAATTTCTGTCAATCTCCTGCAAATAAATATAGCTCCATGAAACCTCTGCCAATCTCTTGCAAATAAATATCACTCCATGAAACCTCTGCCAATCTCTTGCAAATAGTTATAGCTCCATGAAATCTGTGCCAACCTCTTACATATAAATATAGCTCCATAAAATCTCTGCCAACCTCTTATAAATAAATATAGCTCCATGAAACCTGTGCCAACCTCTTGCAAATAAATATAGCTCCATGAAACCTCTGCCAACCTCTTGCAAATAAATGAAGCACCATAAAACCTGTGCCAACCTCTTGCAAATAAATATAGCTCTATGAAATCTGTGCCAACCTCTTGCAAATAAATATAGCTTCATGAAATCTGTGCCAACCTCTTACAGATTCATCCAACAAGGAGTGATTCAAATACGCAACATGCAGCAAGGGCCATAACCTCAAGGGTTTTAATTCTCATGAAAGAATGTTCCCTCTCTGTGAGGGATTGATAAGCTCTCTTCATAGTGATACTCAAACCAAATGATTGTCAAAAGCACAAGGTATATGTAGATGACTGGTTCAATATATGTATCAAGTTTCTGAGACATATCTTTAACAGGCCAATATACACATCAACTTTCCCAGATACACCTTTAACTGTAAATGAGTTATGCTTAAGAACTTGAGTGTGGATAATGAATTGGACAGAAAAATGAATAAAAGCATAAAAATAATGGAAATTAAGAATTCTGAATAACAAAATACATATCTTGACCACAAGTCCAATACATGTACCAATCTGGTCCACTAAGTCCAATATATTTACCAGTCTTTGCCAGTAATCAAATATGTATGCCAATCTGGACCACTAGTCCAATATATGTACCAATGCGGACCACTAGTCCAATATGTGTGCCAATCTGGACCACTTGTCCAATACATGTATCCATCTGGACCACTAGTCCAATATGTGTGCCAATCTGGACCACTTGTCCAACATGTTTATCAACCTGGACCACTAGTCCAACACATGTACCAATCTGGACCACAAGTCCATTTAAGTTGTTAAAATTTTGTAGAGATACCTTGAATGGCTTGAGAATTATGCTCTGAAAATGAAAGCATGGACAATGGATGGATAGATGGACAGAAAAATGGACAAAAAACAAGAATAATTCAAGCTGAAAAAAATATTATTAAGATGCTCATATGGACTACTAGTCCAGTATGTATACCAATCTGGACCACTAGTCCAGTATGTGTACCAAGTTTCAAACTGATACTGTACATTTAACAGTTTGAGAGCAATGCTCCAGAAACAAAAACATGTACAGGCAGGCAGACAGACTGACAGTGATAGCTACATCACTCCATATTATATATGGGAGGGGGGGATACAAATGGACATGGTTGACTTCCAGGTTTATCACTTTGGGAAAACTTAGGATGCCCTTTAATACCATTTGATGTGGCAGTTTATGCACTAAATAGGATTACAACATGATACTGATAGAGAGTTATAAAACATTAATGGCTGCATTACATGGACATACATTTGGACAAGGTGCTTCCTAAGGTTTGCACATCTTAGATACAAGTTAGACCCATGCAATGCATAATCTTGAGATGACCAATACAATTTTGAGATGGCTAGTACAATCTTGAGATGGCTAGTACAATGAAAATTAAACTTACACTTGAAAGGAACAATCAAATTTAATAAGTGTTAAGAAAGGAGGGCCAAGCTCACAAAACTGTCATAAAACAAAAAGTTTATCTTAACTCTTTATCTTGAACCATAAAATTCTTGTCTACTTACACATAATTGTGACTGAACAGAGAAGTTGGTCAAGCATAAACCAGGAGATTTGAAAAATTTGATCAGGAGTTTTGACTTCAAAAGAGAGCAGATTTATAATCAGAATGGCGAATTTTTCATTGTGCTACATGTCTTCAACTTTATTATGTTAATGATGACCCAAAGCATGGTAATAGTGAGTACCGTAGCTTTTGTCCATCTGCATGAGAAATTTTATGTGATTTCTGTGTCAAGAAACATTATTTTGACTGAAAAACAATTGAACTGATTGCAGACACATGAACAAATTATGCTAAAATTGGTGAAATTGTAATTTCTTTCTAATTATTCATTAAATTGAAATTAAAATCCTAAGTCATTTAATTAAGGCATGAAATGACTTGTGGGTGAAGCAAACGTCATCATGGGCAACACCGCCCTGAGTCAGTATTGTACTCAACTGAATGGAGGTGCACCAGACAAGTCAACAGGCCTACTTGTCCATCTGCCTTTGTGTGTGTGTGAGTGATATGGATTTTTAACATAACTTGAACAATTTTTCAGTCATATCACTATGATGTCTGCAGTGTGACAGTTTATAGTGATGTCCAGCAATGGGGCATCATGCCACATACATGTAACATTATGTCCCACCCAGTCACATTATCCTGACACCTGGCCAACCAGTCCTGACACTAACTCTTAATGTTGAGTGCTTAGTGAGGCAGCTGTTAGTACCATTTTTATAAGTCTTTGGTATGACTTGGCCAGGGTTTGAACCCTCAACCTCCCACATCCAAGGTGGACACTCTAACCACTTTGGCCACTCCTGGTACGGGAAAAGTTCTCCCGATTTGTTAC
>JAECUM010005112.1:0-41581 GCA_016617855.1 Megalonaias nervosa | reverse complement strand
GAGAGAGAGAGAGAGAGAGAGAGAGAGAGAGAGATCTGGAGGTGGGAAATTTGCTACAAGGTCATATTTCATTTTCCATCCCCATGTGTCTGTGTTGGTCGATTAGTTTGTGTCCTGACCAACCAAGACACTGAGTGAGATCGATCGGTAGAGTGGCCATCTGACGTTTCAAATTCACCTATTTGATCTTTCATCTGGAACATGCACTGATTTTACATATAATTGCGATATACAACAGAATTTTGAAAATATGATTTCTTGTATAATTTAACTTCGCATCTTGTCGCTGCTTATAAACGCCTGAACGATATCATAGTGCGACAGACCTTAAGCCAGTTATAGAAAAGGCGCGATCGGTCTAAGTATTGATTGTTGTTGGAAAGAAGCGCAAATAATTAGCGTGTATATGAATAGTGTGAACTCCAGACTGTATGCGTCAAAGACTGTCGTTCCTCTTATTCCGATATTTAGTAGGGGTTGTCATTAATTGATTAATGTTTATAATTATTAAAGTCCACTCTATCCATCAGGTAGCCTTTCAGAAACTCTCTGTGACACCAAGAAATAATCTCGGACATTAATTCATTTTATGTCATTACGTTCGTCGTTCTCGGTTATCGAGTGCTTCAAGAACTGTTATCAAAGTACATCACAGCACAAGTCATGATGGCGCCTTATTTCCTAAAGAAATCAAAGTAATTATTCATATGTGGATAATTGACCTGGGGATTGTAAGCCTGATTGAGTTAAATGAGGGTGTTAAGTTTCAGCAGCAAAATGTAATTAAGACTAAGTGAATCATTGCATACAGCCTTTGAATGTTTGGCTGCAGCGGGCATTGGATTGATGTATTAATTCATTGTTGTTTTACGACATATTAATTCATTGTTGTTTTGCGACATATTAATTCATTGTTGTTTTACGACATATTAACACATGAAGTACTATATCATGTGAGAAAAATCGAGCAAAGTGTCATGTCCAGAGACACAACACAGGGGCTGGCACGGCCTGTTCTGGGCAGGATTCGAACTTAAGATAATAGTAGTGAGGAAACTGGGTTTCTAACGACCACGTGTATTATTTAAAGTACGATCTCGCAATGAAAGAATAAGCCCGACAAATAACACAAAAGCAGCAGATGTTATCTTTGCCAGATATATGAGCTGAGCCCCTAAGGAGACTTGCATATCTAATTAGAATTAAGTGTTTGCAAATCACTTATGCCCGCGTTTACCCGTTTTGACATCCACCAAGATGTTTGAACACATAGGGTAGATCCCGGGGGGGGGGGGGTAAGAACTGACCCAAGGGCAAGTGTGCATCTGTCCTTTCATGCTCAGTAAATCTGGTTGTGATGGGGTGGAGATTTCAAGATTTTACCCAGGTGATAAATCATCTGGAGGATAAAGATGTACATTTGGGGACAATGGCGGTTGCATGAATACGTTAGTCTTTTTCATGACCAGCAATTGTATAAATGGTTATAAAGTGAGGATTTTAATACCTTCCAAGTTATGACCTATAGCTAGGGATGGACCAAGCATCAATGTCTACTCATGATCATTAAGCAAATGAATGGTTATAGGGCAGGGATCTCAGTAGTTGTTATGCTTTAGATTCTGGAGCCAGGGATAGTGGAAGACTCATAAGTATCATCATGGGGTTCCCAGTCTGATCATACGTACAAATTGTCGGACATATCAGATATAGAGTCCTAGGTTGTTAGCAATTTATGTAAAATCATCATTATCCCTTAGCCTCAGCCCCCACCCACCCCCACCCCCCCACCGCGTGGCGTGATCCAAATTCCGACAATATTGGTACAATCTACATCAATAGGACTATCATTGACCTAAGATTCATGAGTTTAGTTTTAATGGTAAAGGATCAGTTCAAGGATATTGCACCATTACACGCACACGTATGACGTTGCGTATGCACATATGGACTGGTTCAGAATTAATAGTCCGATGATCGAATTTGTTAAGATAAAATATGACAATTCTTTGTATATGGAACAGGCTTTGAATGCTCCATGATATTTCCCGTTCTTCCATGACACAAAACATTTTTTGATGGCCAAAATGGATGGTTCGATAATTTCAGTATGTACTTGCACCGTAGTTCATTATTTATCTGTGCAAGTTATTTTAACAGCATCGACAATAACAACAACAAAGAATATAAATAGCGGTATTTGGTAATTTTTTTAATAATTTTTTTTCTTTCTTGTGGATTTAAAATTCTCCAGCATCATTGACTCACAAAACGAATGATTGCATATTGGGGGCAAAGCAAGTTAAGTATACTGTACCATAATTGTTTTTGCTGACTGAAGGTTAAAAATTTCATCCATCTTTGTTTACATTAATATCAAAACGTATACCTTGCAGCCTAGATTAAACGTGGCTACCACGTGATAAGGGAAAGCACCGCAAATATGGAAAGAGATGAAGATTATTTATGGAGATCAGGATTAATTAGTAAAAGTAATAACCAATATAGGTGACTCGTATTTTGAGTTCTTGCATCACATTTTTGTTTCCTTTAACATTAAAATTCAAACTGTAAAAAGCAAATATCTGTTTCAGCAAAAATATGGTGTACTTTGTGTATCACCATCAAAATCAAAGTTAAAATTTACTTGAGCATGGAAAAAAATAATACGATCTTATATAAATAAATATATCAAGAAATTTCGAGAAATTAATATTCAAGTACTGACGTTTTGCATAATACTCTAGCGCAGCTACATTCAACTAAGTGAAAGAAAGCAAAATTGTTAAAGATGGGAAACGACTGGATGGAAACTAAATATACAGTCTAGCAACATCTATTACAGGGCCAGGTATAAGAGATATTGTGTATTTTAAATGTCCAGGATAAATAAATAAACAAATAAATAAATAAAATAAAATATAAATATATAAATGTATTGTACTTCCTCCTGCATTCAACCCGTGTATTGTTGTAATTGTGTGGGATGTTACAATAGACTATTCAGTTGCGTAAGGATTGGTTGCCAGATAAAACTAAGTATTAGATAAAATATATCTCGCATCGTTCGTGTTCAATGTATTTGTTCCTTCTAAAATCTTTTCTAGAATATATGAAACGTTTTATGTCGAGTGGAACGTCCGCAATGTATATTATCTCCTCTGCATTAAATCGATGTACTGTTGTGATTGTATGGGATGTTGCCATGGTGTCTATATGATGTATATTGCTGTGTGCAATCAATCGATTTACATGATTTAAATGCACGCATATTAGTTACTTTTTATAACACCATCTTGTAGAATCTAGTCTCTAACTGGTCCAGTATTTTGTTTTCTATAATTGGTGAAATAAAGTCTTGCTGTCCAAGTATTAATAAAGTCTTAGTCATGATTTATTTAATTATACATATCTCAATATGCAAACTGCGTCATTTTCCACTCCCTAAGACAAAGCTAGTTCATTGCAGCATAAACATTTTTACACTCCATCAAGCGTTTGTGTACAAATCTATCACGTGTTTTATTTTATTATTTTTTAAAATTTGTTTCTTTTTGGGAAACTTAAGCAAAGTGACATGTCACTTCCTGGTCATCGTATTACAGAACACACAGTGACTTTGTGTCACCACGCAACTTAAACTTTTTCTTTTTCGTTTTGTACGCCTTGCAATTTGTTTAAACATGAAATATCCTCTAAGTTAATAATAAATGTTTATTTTTATTAGGGTGCATATTCAATTTTTACTTAATATGTAGTGACCGCTACAGGCGACGAAGTGATTATCAATATCTAAAAAATATAATAATTTCTGGCAAACACCGAACACAGCATACTTAAAAATTCCACGCATAGACAATAGACTGTTTCTAACACTGTAAAGCAACTATTGAAACTTTGATGTATACTAACAGTCCAATATCGCATAGTAGGAATTGCTTCCATTAGAATTTCCTAATAGAACATTCAGAATCATTTCTTAAAGTAGAATATTTTCTCTAATGAGCACATAAATTTAAGACGAAGAATTTCCGGTAAGACGGTATTACTTTATTACAGCAATTTGATATATTTTTTATCTTTAATTACTATTATATACCTGCGAGAGTGGATTGATGTGCTGTGCTAAGAATTATACCCTGTGTCATCGATACACCATTGGCACGATCAACAGCCTTATCAGGTTGGTCCTTTTATCTTTCATTTCAATAAGGATTACAAATAACATATTATCACATAGTCGGTACACTTTGCCTATGGTGTGTGCAGTTTCATATTTTTGATATTATACATGTGAACATATCAATTTATGTGATTCTCATTGGTCCAAATAAGCCCATGAAATTATTGTGCAGTGTTCTCTTTACTGATTGGCTGCGATCGTGGGAAAACTTTTTTAACCCCGCCTTCTGGAATTTTTTGTTTTCATTGAACTTTTTTGGCCGCCATTTTTTGATTCGAGTAGCGAAAGGGAATTGGGAAAAAATGGTCTCGTCCAGTCTCAATATTGCCAATTTACCCCCACAGGGGTTTGTTATGTCATGTATAACATATCATAACATGAAAAATGGCAAAACCCCCAAGACAAGAAAAATAACAACAAGTAAAACTACCGTTATTGCTTAGATGATAACGAGGGTGGGGGTGGGGATGGATTGGCGGTATATCTGTAGCATGGAATCAACCTTATATACAAGCTTGGTTTAAATATGAACTTACTGAAGTAAATAAACTGACCTTTGGTCACAGAAGAATGTAGGCATAAACCGGTCTCCCCAACTGACAGAACTTTATCCAACCACAGCATATTTACTCGGTAAAGATGTAATGCAAATCCGACTCAAAAACAGATTTGTTTACGTCTTCTGTACGATCTAATCAAATACTGCAAATATCCGGTCACAAATACATTGCAGTAAATATGTATATTTCTGCATCCAGTAATCTTCTTCTGATAAAAATATCGCAACAATGTAACGTTTAGTTGTGATGTGGAAAATTTCAACGTAAACACTGTCACTGTGTTGTGTAGGCCAACACAAACCGGTACTGTGCATCGTATCAAACACTGTGACATCACACGCAGTGGACATTTTGAGTTGACAAATGTTTTGTCTTTTGTAAAATGTTCTGTTTATTTGGATGGACGCTTAATCTTCGATTTATAGTTATCAAAAATGTATAATATACTTGTACTATTTCAACTTTCTTTGGGACTATTATTTTACGCACAACAAATGAAAGGTACAGCGTCTGTCAGAATGAACGAAATTATTCGTTCTTCTTTCTATCTAAATAATTTACCCTGAAATAAAACTATGTGATAAAAAGAATCTCAAATGGGTAATGATTTAATATTAAATTTATGAAACTCGTTAAATAATATCCAGCTTTAGCTTGCCAAGGCTCGCAAAAGCTGGACATTATTCAACTTGTTTCATAAATTCAATATTAAATCGTTACCCATTTGAGATCCTCTATATAGCATAGTGTTCTATAAACTTACAGTACTACAAAAAGAATTGTTCCAAACCCTTGTATGTATTTATTTACTTTTGATCGTGCTATTTTTCTTCATTTTCTATGCATCAGTAATTTGTTAATTTTTATTTTTAAACTTCATACAAAAGAATCATCTAGTAATTTATAATGATTTTCAAAATATGCAAAAGTCTTGCTGGTCTTTTCATATGTTATTTTTATTAAAATTTTACTGTATCCCTCCACGCGATGACAAAACACAGAAATAAGACGATCCAACTGTCTCGTTTCATTTACTTTTAATTTAGAAGAATTTTTTTAAAAGTTAAAAACTAGAGAAAAAAATCGATCAATTACATAAAAACAACTTGAAAGCTTCAAAAGTTGGTCAATTTCATTAAGCAATTAAAAATTTAAAAATATGGATTTATCGCCCTGTTATAACTTCTCTCTTTTTATTTACATTCAATGTGCAAACAAAAGCTTGAATTCAGTACACATTTCATTTTAACTAGCGAAAGGAAACCGATGAAATCCTAATTCTTGAGGTTTACAAATAAAACTCTCTAGGATACGTTATTAATTCACCTTGTAATAAAAGTATGAATCATTGTACGTTTGTTTCCAAGTTACGTAAACACATGTCGACACAATATTGTGTACTCACGCGCTGTTCCTCTCAAGTATAATGTTGAAGTATAAATTCATGTATACAGTATTTTTTAAATTAAAACTGAATTTGGTATACTTTCTATCCGCAGTATGCACCCCTTCCTCCCCCCCCCAACAAAAATCAATGAGCATTGTTAGTACATGTCTTTGAGTCCAAGTAATCGTGCCAACTTAAATAATAATAAATAAATTTCTTTCAAATATTTCTTTGTTATACAAAGTGCACATTATTTCTTTGTGAATGAGTTCATGAACATCTGCAACAGTTGGTCTAGTATCTCTTTGATATTTTTTTAATGAATATTTGATCCTACAAGCCCGTGAACCAATCCGCTGATTATTCCTTATTACACTCTGCGATCTGACAGTATTCACGTCTAGCAAGAACAGAACACCGCGGAATGTTTCTTTCAGAGGTTAGGAGATTGGACCCATTCTTCTCTTCGCTGCCATAAATTGGCGCCGTGGACTAAACGATTTTGTTTAGGTCATTGGTAAGTAGTTAAAATTACATATGTGACGAATCTTCCGATATATCAGCTGAAGACATCCTAGTAGATAATTTATAACCTGGCATGTCTACCAGCAGTTGTAAAAATGTAACATAAATGCTCAGCTGGCGGAGGATCAAATATAAAGTCGGAATACGATGCAAGATTATAGCCAATATTTACCATGGTGTGTGTGTGTGTAGCGGTGTGTTGGTAGGTAATTTTTAAAAAGGTTTCTTCCACAAATGTTGGGCACGAGTACTATTTAACACATAAATCGGAAAATATCAAATACTTAAAGACGCCCCCCACCAACATGAGATCTAGTTTGTTCATGGCTACATGTACCAGTTGATAATCAAGCACGAATAGTTCGTGCTGGTCATGGTAATAGCTAGGGCGATTGTACTACCATACAAATTAGGTTTTACATGAATTCCCGCTCTCCAATCTTAATACAATATTTTTGTTGATTATCTGTTACATATGGTATAAATGCCAGAGACAAATTTCTCATGATAGCATTAAAATGCAATTTCTGTTTTCCAGACATAACTATGCTTAATGAAAATAAATACGCAACAAACAAATACCATATCAAGATGTGCGAAGCAGCCTTGAGACCAGTAGGGACGAATGAATTCCATAAAAGATATCACATCTTATCAATAACATCTTAAATATGACTGTTGGCTCAGGCTTCGGCAAAATTTGCATGCAGGCGTCTGCATCCTCTGTAAAGTTATTTGCAACACGATTTGTATAAAGTTTCGGAACCAGTTACGTTCCATACATGAACATATAACATCAGTATGCAGATAAAGCACATCTGAACACATGCAAAACGAAACAGACTAAACCTACACAAGGACGTTGTTTTGACTAGTGCAAAAAGGTCGGTCGATTTCTCTGATTATAGTATTTATGTGTAGGTCGATGGCGCCTGCTCGGGTTAGACGTCAGTGAAAACTGGTTAGCTGAATTTCCGTATGAGTGAATTTGATTTGTATGTCTCTCTTATTTACATTTTTGTATAATTGTAGTCTCAGCTCGAAAATTACTTTTTATCCTCAGAATCGTCTGACAATGGCTTTTACTCTTATTCTTGCACAACCTTTCAGCCGGGTTCTCAAGGGTCAGCCAGCTTAATAAGCTGTAGTCTGTGCAATAACAGGGCTGAACTTTCAGAATAAGCCTGTACCGGCTTGTTCGTAGCCGCGAAACCTGATAAGTTTGTTGTTGTTGTTTTTGTGGGGCTTAACGCCATTTTTCAGCACACGATAGGCTATACATGGCAGCCAGTATTAATGGTGGAGGAAGAAACCGGGAAATCCGCGGAAAGAACCACCGACCCACGAAGAAGCTACTGGCAAGCTTTCTCACATATCCACATTCGCCGAATCTTAGACTCGAACCAACGCAGACAGAGGTGAGATGACAGTGATCCGTAACGGACAGCGCTTTAGACCACTCGGCCACTCGGGGGCCCCAAACCTGATAAGTCTACTAAGCTGAAGTCCGATTTAAAAGTGATATATGTTCACTTTGATATTAAATTTAAAGTCATTTTCAAAATTTTTCTTTTGGGTCTCGCTGTCATCTATGCTAGCTTGAATGTTTACCTCTATGAGTTCAGTATTAACATGAGTTTTGGAAAATATTTTCCTCTAAAAGTATTTAGTAAAGATAACCGATATATGGTGACGGCTGCTTGCACCTCTTCATTAGTACACTAGTGATTGCTTTTTACGTCTATTAAAAATAAATAAATAATGATATTGAGTTTAGAAAGCTTTGTTAGAACTGAAGCACCACACTCGTGCAACTGGTCAAATGGTTAAACCTACTGAAACACACCGACCAACAAAATTTATTACACGTAACTTTGCAACAAAAATATTTGCACCCTCTACTGTCGAAGGGCGGAAACATCATGCTGCCTTTTATGATAGTTCTGTCCCCGGGGGAAGTGGAAAACAAAATAGCTATTGAACGGTATAGGGATTGAAATCGATACAAATCATTTGTATCCAAGCACACCCAATATACCAGCAATGCGTTTTGTTTTTGTTAATACAGCTGGTACAGATAGGCAATAGTAAACTATTTATGTGGCTCATTTTTTTTTTTTTTTTACGGTTATTTTATTATATCGGTAATCGCATTTCTAAATGACACCGCATATAACAATTGTAGTTATACATCGATCAATCATGATAAAGTAAAAGAAGAATGCATGAATATACACCTTAAAGAATCCAAATCTTTCATTCATTAATACATTGTGTGGAATGTTTCATTCTGACAGGTAAAATATGCGCAGTCGAAGCTTACACATTTTAGGGTTGGAAGCCCTTGCTTTGGGACTATCCAGTGGCCGCTTACTTAAATGAAAAACATTAATATTCTTTTTCATAAGGAATGGTTGAGGCGGATCTAAAAGCTAATTCAGAAACATTTCGCTTGTAATTTTTGTGGCTGTCTGTTTTTAATGATGTCTGTTAGATTTAACATTGTTTTAGATTTATTTCATTTTAGGCATCATTGATTATAAGAACACCGGTTGTTTATTTACGGTCGTTTTTGTCACTGGACTCACGCAGCTTTATTACCACATAACGAAAGGACGCCTGCTATGACTAAATACATCTTACGCGAGTACATAACGTTGCATCTTTATTAATGCACCTGCTAACTAAACAAATTGCTGACAACTGATCATAAATCATTTTCATTTTTAGAAGATAAATTATCTAATTCATGGAAGCAAGATAAAAAACATATATTATGCAACCTTAATAACTAAGTTAATTACAGGGAGATATGATATCTATAATTTATAATCGGATTCCCTGCATAGGAAAGATTGTGGTAGTGTTTTGCTATCCAGGTAATCATACATTATTCACGTACATTGGTGGTTATCGTTGCTTAGAATGATCGATCATGTATTATAGCCAAGATCAAGCGAACATTAAATATTAGATGTTAAATTGCGCGTGCTTTTCGGTGGTTCTTTCGATGCCTTTCTAAAGAGTTTTCGGAAGGGAATGGTGATCTGGAGTGGTCGTCTATCTTCTAATGATCTACCCGTGGGTCCTAAACGTTTTTGAGGGGTCTTCACCCCTGGACTCGGCTTCGAGCCTCAACTTTCTCCATGGCTGGCGAATGTTTGCGGTCCCTAGCTCTTTGCTCGGCTTGCTATCTGGCTAACTTGATCTCTTTCTCCTTCTCTGCTGCTTGTCTTTCTATCTCTCGCTTAGCTACTTGGCTTTCTCTCTCTTGCTCCATCACTTGTTGTTCCATGTGTTCTTTAACACGTCGCTGCACCAACTACATCCATTCGTAACCTAACTCGTTCCTCCCAATGAACTTAAACTCCCGAACTAACTGTTTTTTCGGTAGCCGTCTTTGACTGCTTGTACGGTATAATACGGAACTGAGCCCACTCAACCAAAGTGTTTCTACCTACACTCTTAGTTTTACTGCTCCACTCGCAAATAGCTCTTGTGCATGGTCACCTATTTCTGGCACAGAACTACCTATAAACCCACTTATCCAGACGATCTCTTTATATGAAAGATCAGCAAAACGAGAGGTACAGAGCCTGAATTTCGCCCCAAAATTCAGTGTAAAGCTTACGCGCCGAAACAAGGCGAAATTACTAACTCGTGACTTACCCCACTATTTCTTCTCCCACGATAACACAAACTAAATTTCCCCTCTGAATTTCACAAGTTCAGGATACAACCTTTCACCACAAACAGTGGCGAGTAATAGCTCAGGTACGTGGCTTGACCTCTTACAATGCAATTATCACAACATTAAAAGAAATGGCACGAAATTTGTATGTCCTTAACTTATCAAATGCACAAACAACGCTTATACTCACTTTAATCGATGTATAGCCTATCGTGTGCTGAAAAATGGCGTTAAGCCCCACAACAACAACAACAACACTTTAATCGATATTTCGTAACCAGCACTATAGAATGTATCAGTGTTTGGATGATTTACGTCCCATTCTATATTTGCTTGGTGTCACTCACTCGAATAGATTGCCCGATCCCGGAAGACTACCCCCCAACTGTCGTGCTTTTGTGGTTATCAATGCCTAGAGGATAATCGACCACGGTGTTATATCCTGGATGGAGCGAATGTTAAGATTAAATTAATGGAATGAGTAAATGCAGATCTGGGCAGAGATATTGAATAGGACAACACAAGCCCTGTATACAGGATACAACAATTTACTCCACTGGATAAAATGAAAAACAAAATGTACAGGCCCAAAGGCAGGATGCATCTCTGCCACAAATAAAAAGAAAATAAACTTGTCCCACCCAGTCACATTATCCTGACACAAGGGCGACCAGTCCTAACACTAACCTGTTAATGCTGAGCGCTAAGCGAGACAGCTGTTAGTACCAATCGAAGGAGTATTTAGAACCTGAATTGTCCGGCATGTCTTTCAAAACCTGATAACTGACTGCTGTTCACCCTCCCGAAACGGCATGGCATGACGGTTGTGGTCATCTTGAACTGGAACACTCTCGGGTTCTCTCTTGCCCAACCACTTCTAGTGGCCTTTATCGGTCGTACAGTCTCTAATACTGGTCGTTCAATCTTTCACTTTTAGGCGTGGAATCTATTTTCTGATAAATAAAATAATTGCGACCTGATTCTTTGTCCATTCCTTAATTTCTGAAAAGAACGTACACTCCACTCTCCCGAAAAGTTAGAATAGCCTTCATCACGTTTCACAACGGACACACTTCTGCCAGTTTGCTTCAAGTCATAACCTTGCGTCCAGTACAAACAACGCCGCGTTTATTCTACATATACAGGAACTTCTCTCTTTCCATAGACAATTATCTTAGTGTATGAAAATTAATGTATTTCTCCAGTATAGCTAGTAACCATTATTAATTCATCAATGGCATAGTTTACTCTCGTTTAAAGACAATTAAGCTACTGCAGTATGAACTGTTATGACTATCTTGAACTAAATGTCAGACACATGCACACATACGGCTGATCAGTAAATAACCGTAAAGGCCACAACCGCTGCTCAAATGTTAATACAACCAAGTCATAGTTTAAAAGACTTCACATCCTATTTAAACAAATATGTATTATAAAATTCACTGATTAGCTTATATCACACCATGGCTTATTAACACGTCATCGGCAGAAAAGCATCCACAATCAAATAATGATTAATTCTTAGCATCTATGATTCCTATATCATTTAAGACAAATCAATTCAAAACCTTATCTTAATACTCATATCTAAGAAACATTGCGCATGAAATTATGACATATTACCTTTCAGCGCTGACATTTGCTCCTTTTTCCTCATGCAGAAACATTTTCTTACACCCTTGGTGACGTGTCTCATAATCTCTTGGAAAACCTTTGTAAGGGTTTTGCCCACCCCGGAGTCAAGAACTTTTCGCATCGCACAAAAACTAGACTGCCTGATCCTGTTGTATAAGTAATTTTTAAAACGCGAGACATCGCCTCGGAAACACCGGCCAAACCATTAACTACCCAATCAGATTTCAAGTTTAACAAACTACCATTATTAACACACGCCGCTCCAGGCTTTGGAAAATTCTACACTTCCCGTTCCCTTCGCTATACAGATCTCTGCAAAGTTCAAATTACGACAAATTTTTCAACAAGTACAGAACGTTGTTTCTGCTGGCCATTCCGATAATCAAAACTCGATCTTCAACCCTGTCAAATTTTGCCTGATACGGCTATCAAATGAGGCCTCATTAACAATCAATCAAGTACTATCATCCTTGAACAAGCCACAGATTAAATCCAGTGCAAAGTCAAATACAAAGTAAAATTACTATACGTTACAAATGACATCTGCAATCTTCACTCTATTACAGTTATATACCAGCAGTGAAGTTAATCATATATAAAATAGCTAAGCAGAACTTATTATATTCAATATGAATATTTAGTTGAGGATGGTCGTCCCAATGGGACGGATACAACGACGACGAAAAAATTAACCAAACCACACTGAGTGGTTTTACGACGGAAACATCAGACCAAGACCCGATGGGGGTAAAGTGGTAGGCAGGAGCGATGCTCAGATTTATCTGGTGAGACGATGGATGCATCCAGTCAGGTTTCCAACCACAGTGCTGGTACCCTCTTTTCTCACCCATGCGACAGAGGAATCTAGCTGTTTTGCTAACCTTACTTTTCTTATCTCAGTCTGGTTGTCTCAGACAGGTCGTCTCAGTCAAGGTGTCCACGCGCTTGAACTACTTTTAAAAAAAGGAACCTTTGTTGTCTTCTGCTATGCATGACGTAGTTGTTCAAAAATCAAACAACAACAACAACAGCAAACAAATATATAACAAAACAACATAGTAACTTAAGGTCTCTCCATTTTTGAGAACACACCATACAAAACATTTTGAGAGAGACAGACACACACACGCACACGATGTTGAGCTTTTTGGTATTATCCTAGTTCGTTCCACACAGCATGGTTAATTTTATCCTATATGCAGGCCTAGCTCAGTACATTTTCAGGTCCGTGCTTGTGTTATTCACGGGTAATTAGAAATCCGTGACAAATAATGCACTTACCAGCCAGAAGAAATCGTTTATCCGTCAACACATTAATCCATAAGCAAATTTCACCGTAACACTTGCCATATTTCCAAGACGGAAAAATAAATTTTCAAAGAATCCGTGAACTTGAAAGTTTAGCACATGGTTATCAGCTGGGGTCCGTATTTGGAGGGTCTTTTATACACGGGGGTACTTTTACAATCAATATTAATTACAACACAAGTATGTCACAAACAGTTTCACCTCCTCTAAAGAAAAGGAGAGTTATATATGATAGTGACACGGATCTCTAATTACCCGTGAATAACCCAAGCACGGACACTCATGCTACATGTATTTACACTACAACAGAGCTGTGGGCCGAGTACAGTTTCATTATGTACAATATAATTTTCTAAATTGGAACTAATGAAAATGAAACATTTTCTTGTAATAAATATTAACTATTTATTGTTAATTTCATATAACATCCATATATTAAATGTGATAATACCTAAAAACTATGCAACGTTTAATGTTGTTATTTTGTTTTGACTCACGCATAAAAACTGTGTACTTCGGATGACACGTCACGCCACAGTCCTCATTAACATATTTGTATTAATGCACCGCATGTAAACATTGGCGCGTGAACTATACTGCACAAGGGAGGAGTTCTTTCTTACTTTAAAGGATAATATTGGGTGAGAAAAATAATCTACGTTGGGGTTTGGACCGAGACAAGGAAATCCCAGTTGCGGGGTTACATTATATGTCGCCCCACTCGGGCAAACCTCGTGGGGAGACAAATAATATAACCCCTTGACTGGGATTTCCTTGTCTCGGTCCAAACCCCAACATAGATTCTTTATATTTCCTGCTTCAAAAGTGACAGACAGCCGAGATGTGATTGTGAAAGATCACACTGAAGATATGTTCTTGGAAATTATTGAAGATGGCCTCAAAATTTTATTTCCAGAGGATCGACCAGCCTCTATTCTGCAAGAGATATACAGACAGGAATTGCCCACAAAATATGATGAAGTCAACAGTTCTGGTGATATTTAGGCATTCCCAGGCGAGTGGACGATCCAGAAGAACCTTTCAAAACAAGGTGTGGAAAGAGAGGGACAAGTGCCGACTGAAGAACCCCAGCAACCAGCAATAAATGAGGGAAAGATGAAAATAGAATAGCAAAAGATGACAGAAAGCAGTTGGTAGCAATTTGACGACGATCTGGACCAGACCCCTGGAACAACATTTGAAGGTAGTATTTAGAAAGAACCCTCACAACGATTGTTTTTAGATTGAGAAAGGAAGATTTGGGCTCGTGAGACAGAGAAGCAGAGAAGTGAGTGCGCCAATAACAAACAGAAGGTTGCAAGAAATTAAAAGTATGCGGAGGAAGCAAAATCTGCTTAGGCAACGGTTCAGGTGCACAAGCGAAACAAAAAGGAAGGGTTTGAAGCAGCTGAAAGGTACTAAATATAGCTTGAATACGCTGAGGGCAGCGGAAAGTGTCAAACGTTTGATGAAATATATGAGCAAGAAGCGAGCAGCCTTTAGCTGCAGTCCGTAATGATTCAGTTCATTCTTACAAGGGGAGCAAGTTCTGCAAAGATGGAGAACAGTAAAGAGGAGATAGAGGAGTGTTTGAAAGTTAACCACTCGGATAATCAGAGAGAAGAGCCTCTTGGCAACTGTAGTAGAATCAACCCCACAGAGCCACCTAACAAACGTCTAGACACGAAAGAACCGACCTGGAAAGGAATCTTTGTGAAGAAAGCCTGCTCCTGTTCAGCTCCAGGGCCTAGCTGAATACCACATATGGTGCAAAAGAAATGCCCTAAGCTACCGAGACGTTTGTGGCAACTTCTCCACAAGGTGTTAAGAAAAAGGAAAGTTCGAGGATGTTGGCAACTGTCAACAAGTTGCATGGCACCAAAGGAGACAGACTCCAGATCCAATGCGCAATTAAAGACAATCTCACTGCTAAGCGTCGAAGGGAAGATCTTTTCCATCCTGGCAAGACGGATGACATCATGCATGACAGATAACAGATATATAGACACTTCTGTCAGAATGCGTGGAATTCCATGATTTTCTGGTTGTGTCGAACATACCAGCGCCTTGACTTGGCTCCTGCATGAAACTAGAATAAACCGGAAAGACCTGACAGTCGTGTGGTTTGACCTAGCCAATTCTTAGGCTTCAATATCTCATCAACTGACCGAGACAACTCTACAATACTATCATATCCCTAAATATGCCATCAAGTTGATCAGAAACTACTTCAACAATATACGCTTGAGATTCTCAAATAATAAGTTCACATCTACATTGATAAAACTGGAAAAGGCTATTTTGTTTGTGATGGGAATGAACTTCATCATCAACGCTGCTAAAAGAGAGTCCAGAGGTCTCCAAACAGTCAGGGATTCGTCTCCCTTCCAAAAGAGGGTTTATGGGTGATATGACGATAACAACACAGATCACATCCAAGCTTCATAAATTCTCAAAGTCTTAGATTGGACAATTGGACAGGCAAGAAGGTAACTCAGACCGAGCAAGTCCAGGTGTTTGGTTGTTAAAAAGGGTCTTGTCACAAACCAGTTCAGACTGACGATACAAGATGAAGGTATCCCTTCATTATCAGATAATCCCATCATATGTCTGGAAAATGGTTAAACTCACCCATGACAGACAGGAATAATTCAGGTAGACTCAGAGAGCATGCTGAGGTAGGTCTGGAAAAGATGGACAAATCGGTACTACCAGGGAAGTTTAATGTCTAGATCTACCAGCCTATCCTGCTCACAAGGCTCATATCTCCCCTGATGGTCAACTAGATCCCGATCAGTACTGTAGATAAGATAGGACAGGTGCAAAACAGGCATTTGCGATGATGGCTGCAGTTTCTGCTACGACAGGTGTTACCTCCTACCATCACCAGCTAATCTAAGGAGGTGGAAACTCTTGGAAGTGTTTCATATATGTAATTAAATTACTTGTGTGTGTGTTTTAAATTTCTTTTATTTTATTTTTGTTTTATTACATTTTATTGTAAGGATAATATTTTTACTGGATTTGACATTTTTCCCAGTAAATTAAGTTCAGTTCTTTAAGCCTGATTAGAACGCAAAAATATTGCTACATTATATTTTTAGCTGACTTAGTTCCTGACCTTGGTTCCAATTTCGTAAACACTGAGTGAAGATGATTGGTCATTACCAAGGTCATGTTCAGCCCACGTGTTAGTTCTGTTGTAAACAGTTTTATTGTTAAATTTATTTCCAGTGTGGGAATCAGATTCTTAGTTGGGGTTACTCTAGCCTACGTGCTAATTGACTTGTAGTGGGTGACCACGTGACCCATCACGCTAGTCTGAAATGATGTTTTAGTTGGGTTTAATTCTCAATCTCAGTGAATTATAGTCGGTCGTATTCTACACCTTTAGAGCTCATGGTGGTTTTTTTATGTTGATGCCAGTTTGATATAGACTTCTTCTATTTTTTGGATTTAATAATTTATATTCTCTGGAAAACATACAAGTGCTATACTTAATAAAAATTCTTGGACAAAGACATTTAGTGGAAATTTAGTCTGGATTTCTAAACTGGAACATTATAAATTGTGATTCAACGAGGAACTGTTGACATCAGTACAAAGGACCTCATCTGACATCATTGCCTTCCATATTGGAACTTCATCGGGATTCGAACTTGGATTCAATTAGAACTTTTTAGTGATATGACTTATATTTTTAAATTCTAGGATTAGTTTTGGATTAGATTCAGAAACCGTAAGTCCTTTATCATATTTTTACCTTGTTTTGTAGGGAATTAATTATTTTGTTAAATTGACAAAGCTTGTTGACTTCACTCTTTTCTTTTGTTACTTTTGTACGAGCCTACACGTAACAAAAGAAAATTGGGGTCTCCTCCTTGGGATATATGAATTTTGGCTAAAATATTTCAGAAAATCGTGTTTTGAAATTAAAATTCCCCTAGGTTTTAAATCCCAAGTAGTGTTTCACATTTTGTTTGAAATCTTTAGCGAAAACAACAGACTTTTTACAATGTCATCAAAAGAGGAGACTTTTCCTTCTAGACCTACTCAGGAGCAGTTAGATAGTTTGAAAAAAGATGAGTTGCTTGAACTTGCCAGAAAATATGATCTTTCTGAGGCAAAATCTTCCTTAACGAAGCAAGAAATATAAAACATTTTGATTCAGCATTTGGTTGAAAAGAAGGTTTTCGGTAAAATGTTTTGGGTTCGATCAGTAAGTCTGCATCAGACTCTGATATAAAAGTAAAGGAATTGAAATTGAAATACAAGATGGAATTAGAGTTAAGGAAGCTTGAACTTCAGAAAGAAGAAAACAACTGCTATTCGAAAAAGAGTAGAGAGAGAAACAAATGCAGCTGCAATTGGAAAAAAAAGAATAAATGCATTTACAGAAAGAAGAGGAACAATTGCAGTTGCAATTTGAGAAAGAGGAGAGAGAGAGACAGGAGAGAGAGAGAGAGAGAAAGAAAAACAAATGCAGTTGGAATTACAAAAAGAACAAATGCACATACAGATGCAAAAAGAGAAGGATGAAAAGGAATTTCAAATTAAAATGAAAGAAATGGAGCTGGCAAGTGAAAAGTACGATCCCACTTAACATACAAATTCAAATTTTGATATTACAAGAAATATCAGGTTATTGCACCTTTTAATGTAAAAGAAGTAGACAAATATTTTTCTCGTTTTGAAAAAGTCGCTGAAAATTTGAAATGGCCAAGGGAGCATTGGACTCAATTACTACAATGTGTACTAATTGGTAAAGCTAGTGACATTTACCATGCAATGTCAGTTCATCAAAGTGCTGACTATGATTTGGTTAAGGAATGCACCTTAAAGGGTTATGAGTTAGCCCCTGAGGCTTATCGGCAAAACTTTAGGAACTATAAAAATGATGCTGGACAAGCTCATGTCGAATTCGCAAGAGAAAAAGAGCAGTTATTTGATAGATGGTGCTTAGCCGAGAAAGTTAAACATGATTATGAAAGTCTCAAACAACTTGTATTGCTTGAAGAGTTCAAGAACTGTGTCCATAGCGACATTAAGATTTATCGTGAAGAGCATCACATCGAAACCTTGGAAAATGCTGCTCATGCTGCTGATAAGTATTTCTTAACTTATAAAGTTTCTGTTGTAAGCAAGTCTTTCACTAAGCAGTCTACTGGTAAAAAGACACCTCAGCCTAATACGACTCCTTCTATATTACTCAATCTAGCACAACTTTTAAAAATCAACATTCTGATAAGCTTGGTTCAAAATCCTTGTCTCTTCCTACGTGTACCTATTGCAAGAAAAAAGGACACGTCATTTCTGATTGCTTCAAACTAAAATATAAGTGTCAGGATCAAGATAGAGATATCCCAAATGCTCTTTTTTCTAAGAAGTCACGGTCACGGTCATATATTGAAAGCAATACATTTGGTGGGTCTAAAAAGCCCCAGTCTGATTTTATTATGGAGAATTATGAACCATTCATGTCGAAGGGTTCTATATCGCTCTAGGGTGATTTGGCCAATCCTATCCCTATTAAAATGTTAAGGGATACAGGAGCTTCTCAGAGTCTTTTATTATCAGGTACTTTGCCTTTTTCTGAGAAGTCTTTTTCTAATGAGAGTGTTCTCATTCAGGGAATTGAGTAAGGTTTTGTTAATGTTCCTCTCCATTCTGTAAATTTGTCATCTGACTTAGTTTCAGGATATGTGACAGTCGTAATAGTGTCCTCTTTACCCGTTGAGGGCATTCATTTGTTACTAGGCAACGACCTAGCTGGAGACAAGGTTGTAGTTAATCCACTTGTAACTGACAAGCCTTCTTTGGATCAGAAAGTTGATCCTATTGAAAAAGAATACTCTGAGTTATACCCAGCTTGTGCAGTTACTAGAGCTATAGCAAAGAAAGCTCTTGAGAATGATTTCGACAAGGAAAATATTCCTTTAGCTGACACATGTATTGGTCAGGCTTTTGATGAGGTCACTTTCACTCCTTGTTTGGATCAATCAAAAGGTATTGATCACAGTGATCGTCTTTTAACTACTCATTCGCTTTTATCTAATTAGGGTGACGAAGATAATCACTTGACGTCGAACAGGAAAAAGATCCTGAGATCTCTTGTTTGTTTCAGAGGGCCATTAGTGAAACTGAAACCACTGAAGTACCTGTCTGTTATTTCATTAAAAATGGAATTCTTGTGAGAACATGGAGACCTCCCGAGGTACCTGCTAATGACGAGTGGTCAGTGAATTATCGGATTGTAGTTCCAAAATCTTACAGACAGGAAATACTTAGTCTGGCCCATGAAACTCCTCTGGCTGGTCATTTAGGGATTAATAAGACTTATCATAAGATCTTGACTCACTTTTATTGCCCAAAAATCAAAAGTGATGTTTGTAAATACTGTAGATTTTGTCATACTTGTCAAATGGTAGGAAAACCGAATCAGAAGATACCTAAGGGTCATCTGCAACCTATTCTTGCATTTGACGAACCATTTAGCAGAATTATGGTAGATTGTGTTGGTCCCTTACCTAAGACCAAGTCCGGCAACCAATATTTGTTGACCATTATGTATGCGTCATCAAGATTCCCAGAGGCAATTCCTTTGAGGAATATTAAAACCAAAACTATAGTAAAAGCTTTGATGAAGTTTTTATTACTCAATTTGGCCTTCCCAACTCTGTCCAGTCTGGTCAAAGGTCAAATTTTATGTCTGGAATTTTCCAGCTAGTTATGCTTGAATTTGGCACTCAGCAATTCAAGTCAAAAGTTAAACTATGGTTTCACAGATCTTTACTCCAGAGAAGTTTTGAGTTTTGTAATAGAGTTTATTCTCTCTTGCTCATTCTTCAAAATTTTCTTCAAATTAGATTTTACGGCCCTTACAAAGTTCAGAAGAAAATGAATCTAAATAAATTAATGGAGTACTAGTATATTGAATGAGATAGCTCAGTAAATCATGCAGTTAATTTAGTTGTACCTGTCCCACTCACTGAGGATTTAAATGAAGGAATTCAATCGGACACTATTGATTTTGGAGCGACAAATCTTTGGAATTCGGAAATTATGAAAAATCTGGACCAGAAACTTTTACATTTGCAACAACAGGAAAGAAATGAACTTAAACAGCTATTATTTCAATATGAGCACTTATTTCCAGATGTTCCTACGAGGACAGACAAAAATTTTCATGACGTTAAAATTGTGAAAACTAAACCTGTGAAGCAACACCCATACAGGATGAACCCTCTCAAACAGGAATACTTGAAAAAGGAAATTCAGTATTTGCTGGAGAATGATTTCATAAAGCCCAGTAAAAGTGATTGGAGTTCACCATGTATACTTGTTCCCAAACCAGATAAAACTTTTCGTACGTGCACTGATTATAGGAAGGTGAACAGTGTGACAAAAACAGATTCATTTCCATTACCAAGAATCGATGACTGTATTGATAAAATTGGAAATGCCATGTATGTCACCAAATTTGACCTTCTGAAAGGATTTTGGCAAATTCCACTAACGGAAAGAGCAAAGGAAATTTCGGCATTTGTTATCCCAGATGGACTCTATCAATATAAAGTGATGCTGTTTTGTGATGAAGGGTTCTTTAAGTACCTTTCAACGTTTGATGAATATGATTACCTCTGGTCTAGATAACTGTGATGCTTACATCGATGATGTCATCATCTACAACGACACCTGGAAAGAACATCAAGCCACGATTCGGAAATTCTTTGATAGACTCACTGATGCAAGTTTGACAATCAATTTATCTAAATGTGAGTTCTGCCGTGCTTGTGTAACATTTCTAGGACATATTCTGGGACATGGACAAGTTAAACCTGTAGATGCTAAGGTCAAGGCCATTTCTGATTTCCCTGTGCCTGTCAGTAAAATGAACTAATGCGATTTTAATGTATGGCTGGATACTATCGGAAATTTTGTTCCAATTTTTCTAATATTGCTGAACCCCTGACAAATTTATTGAGCAAGAAAAACAAGTTTCTTTGGACTGAAAAATGTCAGGAGGCTTTTGATAGGTTAAAACCCATAGTTAAAAGTGCGCCGGTTCTTACAGCTCCAAATTTCAATCAGTCTTTTAAATTATCTGTGGATGCAAGTGATGTTGGGATTGGAGCAGTATTGATTCAAGAAGATAGAAATGGTGTTGATCACCCAGTGTGCTGTTTCTCTAAGAATTTAAATAAGCACCAAAGAAATTACTCAGCAATCGAGAAGGAATGTTTGGCTTTAATATTGGCATTACAGCATTTTGATGTTTACATTGGCTCGGCTCCTTCTCCGGTTGTTGTGTATAGTGACTACAACCCCCTTTCTTTCATCGACAAGATGAAAAATAAAAATCAAAGATTATTAAGGTGGAGTTTAATTTTGCAAGAATATAATCTTAACATCAGGCACATCGAGGGAAAAGACAATTTAATAGCAGATGCACTTTCCCGTGTATAGAAATATTATTTCATATACACTTTATATAATTCATAAGAGTTCTCCTTATGTAATTTTGTTGTACCTCATGTATAATTTACATCTGGTAAAAAGAAAGCTTTATTATATAAAACTTTCTTTTTCTTTATGTGGGAAGTGTTAGGTATATGTAATTAAATTATTTGTGTGCTAGTTTTAAATTTCTTTTATTTTATTTTTGTTTATTACATTTTATTGTAAGGATAATATTTTTACTGGATTTGACATTTTTCCCAGTAAATTTGGTTCAGTTCTTTTAGCCTGATTAGAGCGCAAAAAAATTTCTACATTATATTTTTAGCTGACCTAGTTCCTAACCTTGGTTCCAATTTCGTAAACACTGAGTGAAAATGATTGGTCATTGCCAAGGTCATGTTCAGCCCACGTGTTAGCTCTGTTGTAAACAGTTTTATTTTTAAATTTATTTCCAGTGTGGGAATCAGATTCTTAGTTGAGGTTATTCTAGATTACGTGTTAATTGACTTGTAGTGGGTGACCACGTGATCCATCACGCTGGTCTGAAATGATGTTTTAGTTGGGTTTAATTCTCAATCTCAGTGAATTATAGTCAGTCGTATTCTACACCTTTATAGCTCATGGTCTTTTTTATGTTGATGCCAGTTTGATTTAGACTTCTTCTATTTTTGGATTTAATAATTTATATTCTCTGGAAAACATATAAGTGCTCTACTTTATAAAAATTCTTGGACAAAGACATTTAGTGGAAATTTAGTCTGGATTTCTAAACTGGAACATTATATAATGTGATTCAACGAGGAACTGTTGACATCAGTACAACGACCTCATCTGACGTCATTGCCTTCCATACTGGAACTTCATCGGGATTCGAACTTGGATTCAATTAGAACTTTTTAGTGATATGACTTATATTTTTAAATTCTAGGATAAGTTTTGGATTAGATTCAGAAACCGTAAGTCCTTTATCATATTTTTACCTTGCTTTCAAGGGAAATAAATTATTTTGTTAAATTGACAAAGCTTGTTAACTTCACTCTTTTCTTTCGTTACTTTTGTACGAGCCTACACGTAACAGAAGACCCATCTTGTCAACTGTGTCAGGGAAGAGTAACACTCGCTCGCATATTGTAACAATGCCAGGTTGCATGGAGACATGCCGAGATACTGACGGAGATTGCTGATATCCTCGAAAGGGAGAGGCGCCAAGAGATGGCCCAAGATAAGTCAGGTTATCCATTGATCAAATTTGTTAAAAAGGGACAACAGCAAAAGACTGCAGCGGCAGAAAATACAGAATGTTGCAGGAAGCAAAGTCATTGGAGATGTCTGTCGGCTTGACCAGGAACCTGGTATTTGCTCATATTCTTCAGACATCCCTCCACTACCACTATAACGTTGTCATCTGGTCACCAGCTGCAAAGAAAATAATCCTTTTGGAACTTACTGTGCCGTGGGAAGAGAGGATAGAAGTGGTTTGTGAGAGAAAGAGGACGAAGTACCAGGAGTTGGTAGAGTTTTCAAGATGCAGGATGGAAAACATGGTTGTTCCCTGTGGTAGTTGATTGTAGAGATTTTCAAGTCCAGTCAGTCCGGCGGATGTTCATTGCATTGGAATAAAGGGCAGGGTACGCAAGACAGCTTTGCAAGCACTTGGCAAAACCACAGAGAGAGCGTCTAATGGGCCCTGGGTCCGACGTGAAGACAAAATATGACAGCCATCGCAGACAGACGGTACGTGATCACTACTGCCGCCCCGCCTTCTGGAGAGTACTCCGAGATAAGGAGTGAAGTATCCGTAGAAAAATGGGCACTCGGCTGATGACGTCTGTGGAAAACATTTAAACCAACTGTATATCTACACCATTAATTATATATGGATATTATATTCAAGAAACTTTCAAAGTGATTTTGAACAGTGCAACCTCTCTCTAGCGTTAAGAAGGAAATTTCCCGTTGTTACTTCCTTTAGTAAAAGTCATACAGGCTACGTAAGTGTATTTACTCACCTTAAATATAAAGTTTTCTTTTAAATTTTAATACTAAGTCTATTCATTCCTGAGTACTTAATGTTTTGCACCTTAACTGTCATCAAGAAATTTCCAGACGAAAATTATCGATCGCTACGGACTTTCACAATGTTGGCTAGATATTAAACTATGTCAAGAAAAGAGCACTTTGAATCGAATCACCACAGTATAAGGTAGTAAAAATTTGTTCGTCTACATGCGTAGCTTTAATTGCGACAACACAGCTCACGACATGCAATCAGGATTGAACTGGAGCACATCTGTAGGTTGATCTCGTCCAAAATACCTACGTTCTTTACAACAGATTTTGCCCTATGTGCTTCTCGCGGCTGTAATTAATGACCTTTCAAATGAATTTAGATGTATGAGAATCCAGATAAAGTTAATAAATGCCATTTATAGGTATGTACAATCAAATTCTATAAAATGACACCCACTACTGATATATGTCCTGCATGACTTTTACTATCGATGAACTTGCTCTATGTGAGGTAAAAAAAAAACAATTCCTCATCCCTGTGGTATGTTTTAGGTGTAGCTAAGGCAAGCTAATCCTGGTGAAATCCTTCAAGCGGCTTAAAACCTACATTTTTAAATAAAGGGACACAGTAAAGTTAGAATGAAAAACTCAAAAGCTTACAATATTTAACGGTGCTTCTTAAAACCATTTGACTTAGCAAATCTATTTTGATATTTATTCTTCATCGATTTTTAAAGAAATCAAATCGCCTACATAACCACAATGTTGGTAGATACATGGCTAGCCGCTATAAATCATGGAAATATAATCGAAGCGATTTATTTTAGAGTTTCAGAAAGTTCTTGCTTATATAGACGATGAACTGTGAAGAACCTCAAGGCATACGAAATCTTTAATAATGTGCTTTCTTTGTGTTTGGAGTGATGCTTGCCTAACAGGAAGGCTACAATGTTTCTGCGGCTAATGTTACATCTTCTTTACAACAAGTCAAAAGTGGGGTCTCTCAAGGCTCTACTTTTGGCCCTGTGAAGTTTCTGATTTTTCGTACTACTGATTTAACTCTTTATGAATGCCAATGAAATCACCCATGCCATGAGTGATACGGGTCCTTTTCTTGAACAAAGTTTATATCAGTACGTTGATGCTGTTAAAATGTGATGCGAAACCAACCGGATGCAATTAAACAGTACACAACTAACCGTGTGAGAACTGGATCAAAGCAAAGAATAAAGAAATTATATGACATCAATGTATTTTTAGAGAACTAAATGAAATATTGGCAAAAAGCGATAACTTTCGGGTGTGATTATTTACAGGCATTTATCATGGGAAAATTATATAAAACGCTTATGTTCTTTAGTATATTCTAAATTAGCCTAGAAATGTGTTATATATATATATATATATAACTATATATATATATATATATATAACATATATATATACCCATATATATATATATATATATGCTGCCTATATATATATATATATATATATATGTAAGTATGTATGTATGTATGTATATGGCTGCACCATATGGATGGATGACTTGCAATGGTACTAATCTATATGGAACCATAATAAGAACAGACTAAACTGGTCAAACTCAAGCTACTATTTGCGGTTATTGGCAGGTACTCTTTCTATAATATATTTGTTATTCTGCATACCTTACTTGCATATGCTACTTATTCTTTGCACCATAAATTGCAGTGAACCATTACTATATTTGATATAAGATTAAGCATATTTACATTATGTGGCTGGGAAGAACAAATTTACCTGAAACAGATATGACTATCGTTTTAGTGGAGAAGACTAGTATGTTTATTTATCCAGCTTACAATTTGCAATCAAAGCGAGTATTTCCCTGAAAAGGATATAACTTTGTTGATTTACAACAATGCTTCTTTGTAGTAATCATAAAATCAAAATTTGTCTATCTGATACTAGTTAAAGATACTTATTTTCCATTAGCTTTGCTTCATATTTGGGCCTGTTATTTTTCCATTAGCTTTGCTTCATATTTGGGCCTGTTATATTATCGTTTTTAATCTAACAATGTAATGTAACAAATTCTATTAATTTACTTCATACTTTGCTTTTCTGTTTTTTGACATAGTAAAGGTAGTCTGTAATGACTTTGACATATTATCATTGAGATCTTATTTTTATCAAATAGATACAACGGAAAAAAAATATCTTTATTTTAAACATGTATTTGATTTCTAAGAGCGGAAGCGAAAACACGCGTGATATGGAATGGCGGAACCAATTTGTTGTGTTGATAGCACCGCTACACTACATTAATAAAGTGAACCCAGCAGCTGATATATCGAAATAAGATTTCAATGTCAAAATGATGGATACCATGATTTCCGGTCCAGACGTTTATTTTCTTTTTTAATTTCAAAATAGGCACAATATGACAACGATGCATTTGGAATTTCGCCATGATATATTTAACTAAAACGAGAACGCAACGTTGACCACAGACTATACAACAAGAACCAAACCGGAAGCAACCAAATTAAAATTAAATTCAACTGCTTAGAGTTATGTGCAAATTACACAGCATGACGTCACTGGCTGAAAGTCAGGAATATTTATTGCCAGTTTTGTGCAGATATACCCAGATACATGCGCACCATGAAAAATACAAAACGAACAGAGCTGAACAAACTGAGGAAAGTTGTGGTTGTTGTTGGTGTGGGTTTAACATAATAAGCTATACACGAAGTAAGAACCAGGGTAAAAACCACCGACCCGCTGAAAGCTACAGGAAATGTTTTAACATACCCACCCCGTCCGAGCCAGGGACTCGAACCTACATGGATAGACTGTAGGTGAGGCGACCGTTATCTGTAAAGGCGAGAGCTTTAGACCACTCGGCCATCCGGGGCCCCTTAAACTGAGGCCAGCATTCAATTATTAGAGCCTTAACAGGTCGACAAAAATGACATGTCCTATTTGCCTTGTATTAGCAAATCTCTTTTAATACAATCAAGTTTTGGGGTGATGAATTTCATTATCTCATTGAATACGGCTATTTCAGAGAACAAAGAAAGCAACTACAATATCAGATCAAATATTCCAAACTTTAAAGAATTATTATGTTCTGAGAAATCGTTCTAAAATAATTGATATTATTTTATGACTATTTGGTTAATTTGTAGTCATGCCTACTTGATGTGTTGTTTTGCCTTTTCCCAATTTTCATGAAGGTATATGCACCATAGGCTTATCACTGTACAATCATGAATGTAAGCCTACTACAGGCTTGTCACTGTACAATCATGTGTGTAAGCCTGCTACATGCTTATCGCTGTACAATCGTGAGTGTAACCCTACTACAGGAGTATCACTGTACAATCGTGAGTGTAAACCTGCTACAGGCTTATCACTGTACAATCGTGAGTGTAAGCCTACTACAGGATTATCACTGTACATTCATGAATGTAAGTCTACTACAGGCTTGTCCCTGTACAATCATGAGTGTAAACCTGCTACATGCTTATCACTGTACAATCGTGAGTGTAAGGCTACTACAGGATTATCACTGTACAATCGTGAGTGTAAACCTGCTACAGGCTTATCACTGTACAATCATGAGTGTAAGCCTACTACATATTTAATCTATGTTCCAGGTATCGTAATGTGTATCCTTTATTTCCAAATATATAAACATCCATGCTTTGTGGTGTGAAGAGATGTATGTAAGTTTGTATTTGCTCCTGTCACATTTGAATATTGATTGTAATATTGTCGTCAATCTGAGTTAAATTGCTTCTACCTTGAACAATATTTTATCATCCATGGCAAATGTACAAGCATGTGATATGGTACTAATATTTAATCTCATAGGTTGCGTATTGCAACTTCCGTTTAATACAGATTTTGTTACTATCATTGTCAACCTGAGTTAAATATTCCGTTAGTGTGGTCTGTATAAGCCAACAAGAATAGTAGAATCCATCATATGAATCGGCGACAGAAAATTCCACCAAAGGGTCAGAATTTTAGACACTAGGCTATGTCTGGCGCAAAATTCTGATCACACGGGTGAAAGATTCCTATAATACATTAGAGCATAATGATGGATCCTTTTCTCATATTTGTTAACGAAAATGAGGGCCGAAGTAAAACTGGCGTATTGTGAACAATGCTGCAACTTTCAAACAGCAGAACACCCATTGTAACATTCTTTACCAAACGACAGAGGGTAAAGAGTTAGACGTGTACTGAAATATTCAGTGTCAACTTTCAATGACATTTAAACACATTTAAACTTTCAAAGAACAGTGGTTGAAATCGCTACGGTAATTATTAATTATGCGTCTAGTTATTGAAAGGTATGAATCTGGGACATGCGCATTGGTATTATTTATTCAGGTCATACTACTGGCATTTAACCTATGATTTTAGTTTTCGGATAAAGCTGCGTGTTATGTACTCAGTTAACAAGCTTTAAATGGTTTTGTGTCAAGAAAATTAGAACAACCTATTTTCCAGGTTGACAATGAAAATAAAATAATCCTTATTAAACTCAGGTTGAATACATTTAGCACACTTTCAAATGCATATCACTTTCATTTACACTTGCATATGTTTCAAAAATAGGTTTGCTTGCCACATGGGAGGAACAGGACTAGCTGTGATATTGTATAGCCTGAAGTCGGTGCAGAAATGTCAAAGTCTCCTAAATCCGTGATTGTGGTCTATTTTGATAATTTCAAAATATAAACATATGAATGCATCTTTATAACTGTTGCAATCTTAGTTAGTTTTCTAAATTCGTACACTGTTATCTAAGCAGTGTATAACTAACGCAACGTTAGTCATTAAAAGACTTCAGTCTGATTAAAATGTTATCATTCATTTCTGCATAAAACATAGTACCAGAATTGGCCCTGCTGATCAAATTAAAAAAGTTCATATTGTGAGATAGTCCCAAACGTGTCATTTGCTTCCAAAATGTCTAGACTGTGTGATGATAATTACCAGATAGGTCGGAATGATGTATTAACTATGCTCACCATGTTATAAGATCTCCGATTTAACTAAAATAAAACACCGTCGATTTTGTATACGACAATTTTTAATATATTCGAACGATTTTAACTTTGTAGTGAAAACACGCGATTTTCTGGGGGAAAGCACAAAATGTTCAAGAAACTCAATATCATTGATGAATTTTTTTTTTAGAGTTTTAATTCATCTTTAGGACTAGAAAATATTTGATTACTTCATTAGCGGTTATTTGTTATGCTGAAACGTTGTAATTGACATTGTTTAACTGACTTTGAACCTGTATGGACAACGTAATCTTCACTGTTTGGAACTCCATCATAAGCTTTGTTTCTTTAGACAACCTAGTTCTGAAAGTTTACAATCCAGTAGCGACATTGATCAAATTTGGACATTTCAAGAGTTAGAAATTATAACTAACTGAATGAGATAATTACACTGCTCTAACTGATATACTTTATGTCATTTCGCAGTTAAAAAAGTTCAGAAACCAATAATTCATAGCGTAAAGCAGAAAATGAAAAATGCTAAATGCTGTTCATGGGCAGAATAAGAACCCTCCAGCTGACATCGAAATATGAATTTAGCGGAGCACCTTGCCTCGACAATCTATAAGTTTTATAAATCGAAGTCAGAGCACCTTGCCTTGACAATCTATAAGTTTTATAAATCAAAGTCAGAGCACCTTGCCTCAACAATCTATAAGTTTCATAAATCAAAGTCAAGAAAATTCCAAATGATTATTTTAGGAATACCACTTGTCTAATTATATTCAGATAACATCACTGTTTTGCTTCACAAAGAAGTATTGATGAATACCACTAAGATAATTCACCTGAGATGATATACTACTGTGACAGAATGCAAATCCGTGCAACTTGTTTTCATTCGTGGTTTTTTCTTCATGACTATCGGTTTTTATACATTTAATTTTATATTAAATGTTGTTTCGTGCTGTTTTTGACGTCAATAATCACAGCCGGTAATGGTGAGTATTTATCTTTCTTATTTTTCACTGATGCAGCAAATGCTTCGAATAGATCTAGGTATTAAACCGGGCCAATATTAATTTTATCGACAGCAAGTACGGTAAATGAATAAACATTGTGCTAATCCAGCTAAATCAACAGGATTTAATTAAGTCCGTTCATTAATCATTTTCCTTTTGGATCATGTTTGCTAGAATATAACCGAATTATCGCCCACCGCTCTGCACAAAGGTATCCTCAGTTTTATTTTGTTTCGTTGCCTAGGCTGGAAAAATATTTCCCGGCATAATAATACTGAGTTATTCCCCGGGATAGATAAATCTTTCACACATCACTAAGTGTATATGGTGATGTCTTAGAATGCAGACCAATAATATATATATATATATATATATATATATATATATATATATATATATGTGTGTGTGTGTGTGTGTGTGTGTGTGTGTGTGTGTGTGTGTGTGTGTGTTTCATGACGTGCGTGTGTGCGTCTTTCATGACGTGAATGCTATCGTTCGTTGTATGACCGTCTACTCCAATCATACTGCACACAGACTGGCAAAAACGTCCCGATTTCCAATTGAGCATTCTTTCACAATAATCAAGATAAACATAATCTGCAACACATTTGTATCCAGAAATGTGCAGCGGTTGAAATTAGTGCCCGCCGAAGAGGGCATTTTGCAATAATGGACCTAACTACATATACAGTCTAGTGCCGAGTCGCAAAAGCAGTTGACCAAAGTTGGATTGATTATACGTAGTTTTTGTTTGTCTCCCTTAATCTTAAATATAAGAATGGACTTTATTGTGTTAACTGTTCACTTTTGTATAATTCCGCTAGCTATTTTCAGTACACAATTCGGACTCGGTGTTTTGTGATTAACAAAACTGCCAAGACCACCATTATTCAAATCATGAGGTTTATCTAAATGTCAATTAAGCTTTTAATTTTCCAACGAAGTCTTTCAATTAAACACCCTATCTTAAGATAAGAAAATTTCGTTTTTCGTTCAAGACAGCGATACAATAACAATTCACCATGCTTGAATAATTGACAGAAAACAAAATGTTCAAACAGTAATATAAACGTAAGCAATTTAATTTGCAGTGATTTGTGTGTGTGTGTGTGTGTGTGTGTGTGATTTAGATTTTTAACGTAGCTTTAACAATTTTCCAGTCATATCACTACGATGTCTGCAGTGTGACAGTTTATAGTGATGTCCAGCACTGGGGAATCATGCCGCAGACATGTGGCATGATGTCCCACCCAGTCACATTATCCTGACACCAGGCCGACCAGTCCTAACACTAACCTCTTAATGATGAGCGCCAAGCGAGGCAGCTGTTAGCACCATTTTTAAAGTCTTGTTATGACTCTGCCGGGGTTCGAACCCGTGAGCTCACGCATCCGAGACGGACGCTGTAACCACTAGGCCACCGGAGCACTGATTTGGAAATTTCAACTAATCAGTACTACAGATATGTAAAAAGCGAACATTACATGAAATGTCACAGATTACGGATTATACAGCTGGCATATATGAGGAATTCTGAAAGGAACCATTTTACTAGTAAACATGAAAGAAGTGTACGTTTATGGTGGTTTCTGCAGATTAAATTATCAAATATGTAAGATGAAAATTGATAATAAGATAGAACAAGAAAGAGTGAATAACAATTGTGTGGACAGATAAGGATTATGAATATGTGACTATTTCTTCGGTATGCGTCGTCGATGACACAATGACACTTATCAGGTTAAAAAATAAGAATATATACAGGCCATCAAGTAAACAAACAATTATTTATAGTAATCTTAATGACTGCAGGGACTGCTATAGTTAACTTGTCCAGATATTTGATGACCTTCTATTTCTGTTAGATGCTTCGTTTAAACCTCAATCATGCTATAATTGACTTGTTCAGATATTTGATGACCTTCTGTTTTTATTAGATGCTTTGTTTAAACCTCAATCATGCAATAGTTGACTTGTGCAGATATGTGATGAGCTTCTATTTCTGTTAGATGCTTCGTGTAAGCCTCAAAAATGCTATAGTTGACTTGTCCAGATATTTGATAACCTTCTATTTCTATTAGATGCTTCGTTTAAACCTCAATCATGCTATATTTGATGACCTTCTATTTCTGTTATATGCTTTGTTTAAACCTCAATTATGCAATAGTTGACTTGTCCAGATATTTGATGACCTTCTATTTCTGTTACATGCTTCGTTTAAACCTCAATCACAATTGCAAGAAACAAACCAATTGATTTGCCCCCAGAACCAAAGGAAAGAAAGCAAGTAAAATAAATGGTTAAGGAAGGAAACAACTACCTGTTGCTCAAACTAGCTTTTTTCACTCAATCAGTAATTCTAGAAAGCGTTGATGCTGCTTTATTGACTAAATGAAATAATTACCGATACGTAGAAAGCTCCTTTTAATTTTGTCAACCTCCTGGCTGAAAATAATCTCCTCGATTACCCCTTGCAAAACGTTTTGATAAAATATGTAATAAATAGATCCGCTTTTCAGTCTCTTACATAAAGGACCAACCATTTGATATTGGGGATGGGGAAAGGGGGATGCGGCTGTGGATTTTATTAAAACATTTCCGGCCCTGAACAGCTTGAAAAATATCCTTCTTATTTGCAGAAAATTGACCACAACAATAGATAATTCTTTTTTGCCACCTTATTTTTCCTCAAGTCTATTTGCAAGCATCAACTCTCTTCCAGTTTTACCTGGCAACTGGCATATTACCATTATGGTTTACATGATGAAGTATTTTATTGTTGATTGTAATTGATATTTCCTTCTGTCATTGTTTATATTTACCCAATTAAATTTCAAATTAGTTTACATAACTGACTAGCAAGATACCTTGTAACAGGTAAATTTGTGTTCGAGACAATGACTACCAGACGTACGATTACTCTGGGTTAACTTTCCAAATTTCTTTGCATTTAAATTTCTTGTTGCTGGGTAAGCGGGTGTATTCGCACAGCCATGTCACGAACTAGTCTTGCAGTGTTATTGGGCCTTTGAAAACAGAAAGCTTTATTAAAATGTCTCAGTATTGAGTATATCATCTTGGATCAACATCATCGACAGATTCAACCTCATCATGTAGTTTACTATTATATCGATGCACGTTTTGATCATTGCTTTCTGTATGTTATCAAATTAGGAATTAAATTGATACACAATGCATATTTATCTGCCCATTTCTTGGTATTTTTCGTTAAGTACTTACTTGTTCATATGTACATGCGCTTACTGTTTTCCTCTTTGCTCCTAAGGCTATGTTTGTTCTATATATTGTGTGTTCGCTGTTTTCGTTTGTTGTTTTTTGTTTCAAATGACATATTGATTTTTCTTTTAGGAAACGTGACGTGTATTATGGATTGGTGTCAAAACTGGAATTAATCTGACATTAGACTAATAGGACGAGTTCTTCTTCTTGACACAGACTTATATCCATGGGTAATTGCAAGCATCGTGTAATCACTGTGGCACAGTACAATAGTATTCTTTATTTCGAATAGTACCACAGTTTGACCCATATGGTGGAACTAATGCATATTTGATATCCTGAAACGATGGCTACTGACAGCAGTTCAATCTGATTGAACATTGGGATCAGACACGTTTTGTGCGCGAAAATGTTTGCCTGAGCACTAGGAGAGGATTTAAGGCCCGAGGAATCAAAATGCTTCTCAAATGCTCCAGCAAATGTTTCACACACAAACTGTGTAATATTATTGCTTTACCGAATCAATTACTAAGTAAATGAATTGTTTTCCGAATCTTTGTGAAAAGAAGTTTAATCGGGATAAAACCTGTACTAAAAAAGCACGTGCAGTTCTAATGTCTGCGTGGCTGTCGTCAAAAAAAATTGTATGTGTCATACCAGATATGACTGGTTCGGTCAGGCAAGACTCTTAGTTTCAGCCTGTTCAGAGCGGGCCATTTCTGAACAGAGGTAAATTTGATAAATAATAAAACTGAGCAAAGTGCTGTGCAAATACTACAGTGGAAATTCAATATTAACTTTACAACAAAGTACGTTGTCACAAGTTTTCTTCCAGCAAACCACTTCAAAAGGGTTAATATTTAAAAGGCGTTAAACGTAATGTAAACCCGACAAGTTAACATTTTCTTACATAACACCCTATTTAAATTGTATATGTATATCTAAAGTCTCGTTCAAAGATTTTTTTTGTGAGATGCATCTTCATCAAATTAAAGGGTCACCAATGTACCATGTCCAAGTACTTTAGTTTATTTTCGAAGAGTTATTGCCGATAATCGGGATCAAGATAGGGATTTAATGTATTTATTTTCTCAGTGTGATATATGTAATATAATCGTTAGAAGACATACCGAGATCGAGCGACTAGGTTCGTATGTGCGTTAATTTCGTACTTCATTCCTTTACTGTTATCCTTAATTGTTTCTCCCTCGTTCAGTCTATCGATGAGTATATTTACAGCATGTATAGCATTAGTCGTGTCAATTTCATCAATTTCTATAATGTTAGTGTTCATTTCGTACACTATCGCAAATTCCCGGAACTTAATTTCAACGTTAGCTAGTTTTTGTTTTTGTCGCACGTCACATCAGCATATATACCAAGGACTAATTATACCTGGAACATCATTTAAAGGGGCTCTGCAGCATACAGTTTCCAAAAATTAACTTTGTTTGCATTTTCTGTGTGAATCATAATGTCTAAAAAGTTTGAAATTAAGCTCACGTTCATCTAATAAGGCTGAAAATCGCATTTGAAGACAGCAAATCTTTGGCGTGCGTATGGCTTTACTCGTCTAAAAATAAATGTTGACTACGAAAATGTGATCACAAAACAGATCAAATTAGTAGACTGTTCATTTCGTTTTCAATGGAAGGGTGGAACATTTTAACACCAAAATTACAAATTTCCGTCATGCAGCTAACTTTAAAAAAGTCTCGCTCTATATTTACGCCTTCACTCTCCACTTTAATTAGCTAAAAACATCGACTGGAAATTATGGTACCATCAAGATACTAGAGCATTAATAACCCAGCGTTTGTATAATGGTTTGAGATGCACTTAGTTCTCTCATATCAATTTACTTCAAGCCATTTTCCATATAGTGTGTGAGCGTCAAGCTCCACTGTGTCTTTTAAGCTGTCTTCTGTTCCTTTCTCCGTCTTCTTTTTCAAAATAATCTTAACGCTTACATGGAATCAAGAGCTTCTACGGTAACAGCCGCAGTTAATCGAATATATAAACCGACGTCGCCGTGTTTGAAATCTGGAAGTTTGACCAAGTTTATCTAGGCATGTTTGACATATATATTATGGGGAAGAAAGTTTTGTTTTTCTACAAGGACTGCGCTCCTTTTGAGTTTCCTGGAATTATGTATTTTTCATATTATGCAGTAGTACTCCTTTAAGAGAGTCATACTTTAAACAGAATTATTCGTAAACTTTTGCTACATAAAGAAATAAAGTCAACTACGAAATACGTTTCCAATATAGAAGGCCCACAGCTGAATTCAAAGAAGGCCTTTATACTGGACTTTAACAAATCTGTTCCCTATGTCTTGTAAAGCTGAACTAAAATATCAGCAGATTTTGTGAGCAAATCACTTTGCAGATTGAAGTAAGAGTTTTGTTTGCATTTCACATTTTCGGTTGGATATTGGAAACTATTCAATGGTTGCACACATTTTCTGCTGAAAATTGTTGCCACAACTACATTTTCTGGACTACATTTCTCTGCGAAATACGTCAAGTGCCACATGAAATAAAGAAGCGGAAAATAGCCGAGTCATCTTAGATTCAAAGAAATGCTTTAATTTATTACAATTTATTATAGCATCCTGATTATCTTTTAGGCCACATGCGGGAACCCTGCATTACCAATCGCCTATAATGTCAGTCTCGTAAGGCGTAGATCTGAATTTTAAAACATCGTTGATTTTCTAATAGATGCTTTAAATATGTGCTCGTCAGTTTTCCTATATCGGCATTTATTCGGAAAAAATAGGGAAATTTTAACGATTGCTCATCAAATATCCCCTTATTGCCTTTACATCTCAGAATGATGCTATGTGTTAAACCAAATTTGATACATTGTACATTTTGCTGATTCCTCACCGCTGGAAAGAATACAAGCAAGAAACTCCCCTGAAATTGCTTTATCATGCAGAAATTTGTTGATGAGATTTACGGTTAGTAAAGGAGATGAAACAGCCCAATTTTTCTCATTACACCAAATCTGCGCAAATGCATCATTATCCACTGTTTCATTGTACAAAATATTAGAATTATTCTTTCCTCGTCTGGCATTCCACTGTAGTCAGTTACAAATCTATTAATTTATGCTAATCCCATTATATTTTATAAAATGTGAAAACCCATAGTTGAATAGACCAATAATCATCGCATATGTCTTAGTTTAACTCATTTGCATGAGTATGTTTTTATTTCCAGATGCCGATTTAGACTATATAATACATTACTTGTGCTTATATTATCAATGTTAAATACAGTATCATGCAAATATGACTTGCCACTAATTTTTAGTGGCTTGTCTTTGTGTTTCTGTTACGACTCTATGGTCATAAACAAAGGATCAGAAAACTGCAGAACCATTGAGTTTTGTAAAGCATAACAAACAATTTAATTATGAATATTATAAATGCAAATATGAGAGGAACTTAATATATTATGAAGTGAATCCATAATAATCCTGATACGGTTCTGTGAAAGTCCAAACGATTGGACAGTTCCTCATTAATTTCAAAACCTGAAATGTACTGGTCTGCCAAGAATCGTGACGTTGCCAAATGAATATTTCAAAACAGTTCCAGAATATTATTATTGTCTAAATAATGAGCACTTTCTATTTGCACTGAACAGTTCAAACAAATGTGTTTCTGCTCGAAGTATATCTATTATAATAAGTGTGTCAAAAGACAATATCACTCGTTGTCGAACAGGAACAAGTTCTTGGGATCTCCTGTGTTTTGGGATGGATACTGGCGAAACAGAAGCCACAAAAGCACCAGTTTGTTATTTTGTTAAAAATAGGGTCCGTGTGAAGAAATCGAGACCACTTGAAGTATCTGCTGGTTGCGAGTGATCAGTGAGCTATTACATTGTTGTTCCGAAGTCATACCGCCAGGTAATTCTTAGTCTAGCCAATGAAACCGCCTTAGCTGGTCATTTTGGAGTCAATAAGACTTATCACAAGATCTTAAAGTAATGTTATTGGCCGACAATTAAAAGTGATGTTTATAAACATACTGTAGATCCTATCACACATCAGTGGTAATAAAACCCAATCAGAAGATACCTAAGGTTCATCTGCAACCTATTCCTGAATTTGATGAACCATTAATCAGAATAATAGTAGACTGTGCAGGTCCTTTACCTAAAGACCTAGTCATGCAAACAACAATTGTTGATCATAATGTGTACATCCACTGGATTTCCAGATGCAAATCCTTTTAGCAATATTAAAACTAAAACCATAGTAAAAGCTTTGATAAAATATTTGTACTATTACTGGCCTTCCAAATCTGTCCAATTTGATCAGGGGTCAAATAATATTTTTGGAATTTTCCAGCAAGTTATGCATGAATTAGGCATCCAGCAATTTAAATATTCTGCCTATCATCCTGATACTGGCCGCCATGTAAAACCTATCGTGTGCTGAAAAATGGCGTTAAACCCTACAACAACTACTATAATAGTCAAACATATTTCTTTTACAGATATTATGTACTGCTTTGCACTCAGCCTTCTAATGATCTGCCTTTCTACAACTAAATCAGATTCCTGAATTTTGGCCAGTGGTACCGCACTCTTCTTGTTTGGGTCGCTGGGGGTCTGCAGTGGAAAAGATTTCGTGCAGATAACGTGAAGTCTCCCTGATTTATCAGCTGTGACTGCTCTACATGTCCAAGCTTTTGCATATAGAATCTATGTTTCGTCCACGGAATATTTTGCATGTGGTTTTATATCATTCTCCTGAGCTACCTTCCAACCACATATGGATGAATCAGTCATTTGAATACGTTTTTGTCTATAATAGATAAAGTTCATGTCTGTTTCGAGATTTGTTTGGCGCTCATGACGAAATAAGAGGACATCTCTGTCATGACGTCATGCAAATGGTGACCTCGAGGTCCACATATTTTTTTGCATCCTTAACATTGGTTTTTAACAATCCCTCATTGCTTTTATCTTGAAACTGTTGTCAAAGTTTGCTGAATTTTCAAACTAGTTATTTTGGAAGTTTAGATTTATTTGAATTGATTCTCTTTTCAAACACGACCAACTTAGATAATACTAGCCCGTCAATAGTTTACAATGCCTTTTGCGACTCCCTGACCCTACATGTGGTAAATTTGTATGTTTGTATAACATTTTATCAGAAGTGATGACGTTTGTACGATGTTTTCTCGGCGTGAGCTCTCCGAAACTCATACCGCGTATACCATGTGTAACATGTGACCCATAATATCACTTGCACGACTAACTCGTATTACACGCATAGCGAAGACAAAGCCTACACATTATTCCATGGCACGAGTGAAAATGCACAAATTTACCCGAAGAAATACCAACTTTATATCATACTTTATGTTGCCGTTGTTACATTTCGCGTTCCTTGTCAACGTCAGAATAGTACATATCAGAACAGCCTTATTTCCGATATGACCAATTATTCCAAATATCGGTAGGATATGACCAATTACTCCAAATATACGTCGGATCTGACCGATTACTTCAAATATCGGTCGGATAAGATCAGTTACTCTAAATATCGGTCCAAGATATGGAAGTTTGTATTTGGTATACTTATTTAGTATTGCTGAATATTATTATTGAAAATTACATCCCTGCAACAAACAATAGCGCATGTGCAATTACGCGCCATCGCAAAACAACGAGCCTTTGAGTGAATATTCCGATTCCCCTCCTCTCTCTAGACCCCACAGTGCGTCACAAACCATAATGTTATCCGACCACAGAATGTAACACAGGGATCATGATGCAAAGTCAGTTATATGTCTTATTGCTATATATGAGTGTATATATAATGTTTAGTCAGAACCTATTTGAACATTTTGTAAAATACACTTGGAGACCCTCCTTGGACAAATAATGATCTCCATCTTGCAGGTGGTCAACCCAAGGGCAACATTACAAAGTTTCGCTAATTATTTCACCTCAAACCCCACCGAAGCTGTTTAGGAGAAAATGTAGTAACAGCTGACAAATGGATGGACGGACAGACACATTATCACATTATACTCTGCTAATGGGTGGAATAAATACTGGCCTATATACGTAACCTGAAGCATGAATCGGTGTGCCAATTAAGCGTATAAAGACAACATTTCTGACCTTGTTTATAAATTCTCTTTATTCATATTTTCACCTGCATTGTGTATCAACACTAATTTTGGAATATAGCATGATATAAAAGCTATTCTAGTAATTAAGCTTCTGGCTCTTCGCTACATCCTCCCCAGGAACATAAAATGGATGAGAAGATTTCTTGATCAGAGTGCAGGATGCTAAAGGTTAAAGCTATGCCATAGATGCTGCATGATAGTCATGGTCTACCTGGCCAATCTTTGGATCGTTTTAAAGTGATAATGAAATTGAAAATGCCTGTTTGTGCTAATTATAACATATTTACAACTTCATGACTCACACCTTCATGCACTCACTAAAGCCGCCTGCCAATTTTAATACTATAATCAAAAGATCATTTTATTTCTATTTCAAGTGTCAGGTCACGGTCTCCGTTAAGCAAACTGATGAGATTTACAGCTAGAGGAAAATATCGCAATATGTTATCCTTACCATATTAAAATAAATTCAATACCATTACTTTCACCGCACTCTAATAAGGAAAGAGAATTCAATCTGAGAACAAATAAATGAAATATTACTCAAGAATAACCAGCACAGTTTTTCCCACGCTTTAAACACTGTCGAACATATTCAGATTTTTACTATTCATAGGAAGAAAATATTTCTGATTTCCTGTAGAAAAGAAGATTTGACTGTCATATATTTCTCCTTGATGGGTAAAATATTGGAAAATAGAAATTGTCACTGACAGTTTCCGTGTACTTGTATGGGAATATAATGATGCAGCTGCTTAGATTTTTGATCTTGTCCGTACAATACCTACTGTCAGTCCGGATGTCATTGTTTTGAAACAATTCTTTGTATCTGGCTCTTGTGTCGTCCACCAATATTTGGTCAGATCGAGTTGCATTTTCTGTTGTTTTGTTGGGGGGTGGGGGTGGTGTTGAGGGAGTTGGCGTCTTTTCTTTTAAACAAAACAAAACAAAACATCAAAGACTGTGGGGTAAACTTATATGCATATATAATATTTTCCTTCGGAATATTTGATTATTTAGACAACAATTTTATTAGCTTAATGCCTCATTTTATACGTCGTGATTGCTTGCAGTGTTCTGATGTGTGTAAACCAATACCTTTTTAAGGTGGCTTAGAGACAGAGAGACGATATCAGAGCAGAAATAATGGAGATAATGGTTTGATGAAGACTTACTCCACTCGCTGAACACGAGAAACTACATGACGGACTTCTGCTTTGACGGTAGGGCACCCACATGATGGAAAATCTCATGTTCACCCGTGTACTCGATTACATACAATGACCATAACCATCGGTCGATCCATAGCAGAATAGGGCGATAAGATCAAAAGAATGATACTTTTTATAATTTTTGGCTACTGGATGTTGACTTTTGGGTTGTTTTCATGCATTTGTTTGTTGTAATCAATGTTGCAAAAATGTTGATATTCCATACTCTTGTGTCATAGAAATGTCTTCTACAAGTAGAACTTAAAGACAGGCAGTTTGTTACATACATACATACATGCATGCACGCACGCACGCACGCACGCACGCACGCACACACACACATACATACATACATACATACATACATACATACATACATACATATTTGATTGGCTTGGTTTGTTTTCCTAATGCCTTGGGAGGATCACATACCTCTAGTAAATAACAAATACTTGGGAGGACACCAGTTTCGACACTTATATTATATAGCACTTCAGAGGATTTTGTTGAATTACATCCAGCTTACCCAAGGCAAATTCCAGGATTCCTTTTGTTGAGATAATTAAACGTTTCCTGCCATAGCAGATATAAAAAGCTAAACAACAAATATAAAAGTATATACATTTGCCCTGAATTTGTTTTATTTTATTATAAGCCACACTCAACTCTGTTCGAGTGTTTTGAGCAAACATCTGTTCTATGTTGCCCCTGAGTGATAATGCGTAAATGTAAGACGAGAATCGTTGCCATGTGATTTTAGTCGATATCACAAAATACAGCGAAGAAATATATATGCACTTCGATAAACTTGTTGATAAAATCCTTACAACACAGAAAATCAGCCTTGCAATTAGATCTCATAATAAAGATAAAATCTGTAATCATTACAGGATTGTTGCTGAGCAATTCCTTTTTATGGACTATTCAGACAGTGTCTGGTTACTTGAAATTATATTCCACAAAATTGTCTGAGACCGAGAAGTACGTTTCCTCTTTAAACAATGTGTAGTAATAACCCTTTATAGGTGACAGGAAGAATTAGAAATGAATGCTTACTGGGAAATTACTATAGTTCCAATATTACAAGGAGTTCTAGAAAAGTCATATACAATTGACTGGTTATTTCCTTCTGATTGCTTTCGCAATTGTGCTACTTCAGGGTATATAT